>JAOYSI010005406.1:0-11281 GCA_025775065.1 Hiodon alosoides
ACACACAGATACCCCCTCCACACACACACACACTCACAGAGACCCCATACACTCTCTCTCACACAGAGACCCCCTCCACACACACGCACACACACACACACACACACACACACACACACACACGCACACGCACACAATAATCTAAAGAATACAATAATCTCAAGGATATTCTGCCTGTGGCCTATTACCGATGCACGTTTCTATGAAGCCCTTCAACAATACCCGTCCGCACATGAAAGTGATGCCCGGCTCTCTAAAGCATTACAGGGCAGCCTGCCTGAAGCGTCTGCACTTGAACGGTGCCCATTCAGCCAAGGGACCCTTTATCCCTCTGCGCACTGAGCAAGCTGCTCCCAATCTTAATTCTTCTGACCCCTCAATGCAGTCAGCTATCGCCTAATCCCCCTTTTTTCAGCCTTCCCCCTCGCCAAACCCCTTCCCCATTCCCCCTCGCCAAACCCCTTCCTAACCCTAACCCTAACCCCACCACCTCCACTACTACCACCTCCACCCACCAGCACCTCCACTACTACCACCACCTCCACCCACCACCACTGCTACCACCACCTCCACTACTACCACCACCTCCACCCATTTGCACCTCCACTGCTACCACCACCTCCACCCACCACCACCTCCACCCACCAGCACCTTCACTACTACCACTAACGCCACCCACCAGTACCTCCACTACTACCACCACCTCCACCCACCAGCACCTCCACCCACCAGTACCTCCACTACTACCACCACCTCCACCCACCACCACCTCCACCCACCAGCACCTCCACTACTACCACCACCTCCACCCACCAGCACCTTCACTACTACCACCACCCACCATCTCCACTACTACCACCACCTCCACTACTACCAGCACCTCCACCCACCAGCACCTCCACTGCTACCACTACCGCCACCCACCAGTACCTCCACTACTATCACCACCTCCATCCACCAGCACCTCCACTACTACCAGCACCTCCACCCACCACCACCTCCACTACTACCACCACCTCCACTACTACCAGCACCTCCACTACTACCAGCACCTCCACCCACCAGCACCTCCACCCACCAGCACCTCCACCCACCACCACCTCCACTACTACCAGCACCTCCACTACTACCAGCACCTCCACCCACCCTTATTTTCTCTTTCTCCTTCTCTGGCTCCTTCTCTCCCTCCCTCTTGGCCCCAGCATTGCGTAGGCCTTCCTTCGCTGAGCTGCCTGGCTTGGCACAATGTGCTCCCAGTGTTAGGGGATTATCTTTTGAGGAGACTGTGGCAACTTTGCTGCAAAGCTCCAGAGCTCAGCAGGCCTCAGCGAAGAGATGCGGTTGTGTGAAAAGGAATTTAAGAATGGTTTGAGATTGTGGCGAGACCCAGGGACAGGGTGAGAATGGGGGAAAGGAAAAGGACAGGGAGATAAGAGTCATTGGTCATGCTGATATGCTGATATTATGCGTATCTGGTATACGTAAAAAATGTTTTGGAACGGACTACTGAACGAAAAGGAATGAAAAAAGAAGTAGTATCCTTTATTCAGGATTTGAATTTTTTTAAATTACAGGGACACATTCCTTCAGACCATTTAAATTTTGATGGTAATTAGACCATTTCATTGTGTTTTGATTTTTTAAGTTGCTATTTAACTTTAGAAACGGACATCTGTTCATTTGTTTCTAAATGATTCCCACAGTACCACATCAACTGAATTCACATAAAAAATGAGTTCATGTTTTACACCATAAACATCTATTGAGAATTTTGCCTTAATTTTCATTTAGGTTTTTCTATTCATTTTACTTGTTTTTGTTCAGTATAATGGTGCAATTTCTGACCCTAAACAAACTGGCAAGAGAAATTGTTAACATGAGCAACTTGCTCTACCAGGATCTCTGGGCTGCGGGTTCCTTTTCCTAATTCAGCTTAAATATTCTAAAATACTTTCAGATGCGCAATACTGCAGCGCCCCTGCTCTGACACACCCAGTAGAACCACATCCTTTCTCCTGCTGGAACTCAGATGAATCATGAGCTGTTACAGCGCTACGCTGAAGTCGCCACTCAGTTACTCAAGCAAATGGCGTCCCTCAATTTGAACTCTTGCTTCGAGATGCACGGCAAAAGTTTTGTGGATTTTATTTTTGTGACAGACGATCCTCGGAATTACGAAATCATTCAGTGGAAGTGACAAAGTGAGAGATTCGGTGAAAAGGTGTTGTTCAGAAGTTTACAGCAGTGGTGGCCCCATTGTGCCTGCTCAGAATGGAGAGAGCACAGGCCGACGTATGGTGTGTGGGGGTGTCTTTGACTCTGAATGTGTGGGGGTGTCTTTGACTCTGAATGTGGAAACACAGCCGGGTCAAGCTGGTTTGGACTTTTTCACAGACCTGGGATTGGGGCTGGACGTTTGACCCCTTTCGCCCTTTCATGTGGGCAGCTCTCTGCCTCTCGGAGACAATGAGGGAGGCTCCCTCTCAACTTCGTCAAAGCTGATCTCCCGAAATGTCCTCTGTGTCGTCTGGGCTGCTGTGAACCTGTCAGCACATCACTCTGAGGACCACGAGTAATCCTTCAAGAATGGGATGGAAACCAAAATGGTGAAGGGGGGAAGACACAGAGGGAGGAAAATGGCCGTCTGAAGGACTGAACAAACGCTGACAACCATCATCCGTGTCTTTTCTCGGCTGCATGTAGCTTCACTTTAAGTATTGTAAAAGGGCAGCGTCGAGCGACCTGTAGTTAACTAACTCACGTTTATCGGTCTCGGTACAGCAATGCCTCCTAATTCCATGGTTTTTCTTGCAGATGGTCTATTTATTGCAAAATAAGGAAAAAGCACTAAATATGATATATTCAGTTAAACCCCTCGTACCATTACCTCTAATATGTAGCCCATTGGGCAGCTAATTAGAGATTTTGAGTTCAGATTAGTCCCTTGAAATGGGATTAGTTCTTCTGTTAAGAATTCATTCACACCATTCATGCCTACAAACCGCTGGGCAGAAGGGAACATCACAGCAGACATTGCATGCAGTGGGGTGGTTAACGCTTAACGCTTTATCTTTTTAATTTCCCTTTGTAAATAAAAAAGTACCAAGTGTTACAGTCCAATTATGACAGTTCCTAATTAAAACTTTTTAAAACCACTAGACCAACATGAAATCATGGGAAAACACAAAAAAACCCTTATTAAAGTTCTAATTTAGCGTGATTACTTCAGATCTGATCATCTTGATTCCCGATTGATGTACGTCTGTTCAACAATACGACGTGCTCCAATTGCTGTTGTAGCTGTTTATTTATTTTTTTTTTTTTAAATGTAATTTTCTTCGTTCTCCTTTATGAGCATTTTCTCTTGTATATATATCTCTATCATTTGAGACCCCTAATGGGAAATGGATGAGCCCATTGATGTTTTTGCTCCTGGGAGCCCGCCAGCTGCATGCCTGAGAATTGAGTCTCCTAGCAGCAGCCATCCACGTTATGTGGTCTTTCTTCCAGGGCCATTGCCACCCCTGAAAGTGACTTACTTCACTCCGATTCTCTGTCTGTCTCCCCCTCCCTCTCTATATTCCTCCACTGCCTGTTTCTGCATGAATAGATGCCAGTGGCCTCCTGCCAGTACACACCATCCCATTCTAGGAAAAATAACACATCCCCAAGCCAAGGCCCCCCTTTCATGTATGGGGCCTTGGAGTGCCACTGAGACTTAAGGGCATTGTTGTGAAGATGAGGCCTTGCTCTGTAGAGTGAGCACGGAAGAGGGTGACACAATGAACGCCAATGGAATCCTCATGCAGTCCCCAAGATGTAGGCGTGTGTATTAATTCACAAAACCCTGCAGACGCCCGCGCTGGGAGGGGAGAAGAACGAGAGACAGCGAGAGGAGATGGTCCTCCTTGTGAGAGTGAAGATGGGTGCGATACGGTGGGGAGGAGAGGGGTGGGGGATTCACATCTTCACAACCCAGTCACTCTACCCCCGAAGGGTAGGGGAATGTCGTTCTACGAAGTTATCCTATCCTGTGGTTAAAACCAAAACTCCAAAACATTCCTGTTCTCCTCGAGATGACATTTTCACACAGTGTGAATGTTTAGAAAAGGCGAAACAGTAAAAGTTTTTTTTTTATTTGAGAAAAGCTTTGCTTTATTCTTGCGCATATATAGATCTTAGCAGGTGCATAAATATCTCCACCTGACCTTGTGTTCTTTTCTGGGCTTTTCAGGGGCTACCACCTCAGTTTGGCCTGTTCATGCTATACTTTCAGACCACTGAAATGAACATTCTTTCAGTGTTTCACCGCAGTTGTCCTCAAACTGCTGTGCACTCTGCCGATCACTTTGCAGAGACCTCCAGTGGGGCCATTTTAGCTGGACAACGCCAGTCAACCTCACCCACTTATCCACTGCCATTGTCTGTATCCCTGGAAGGAAACCCGAATTCTCCCGTTCTTAAGTTGCATCTCTCCTTCATGACACTATTACTAGGTCTGCTCGCACGCCCACCAAGCCTCTTCGTTTCCTCCTCACGGTCAGGAGAAGTATCCTTTGATTTATAGACAAGCTGCAGGGGAACAGCTGCAGGGAAAAGGAACACTTTTTTAGCAATAGGAGGGACCCAGTGGGGTACAATCATAAGGATCAAATCCACTTTCCCTGCAGCACATCCTGGGGGGGGAAAGAACTAGGGAGTCATTTTTCACTCCTGTTCCTCACCTCCTGAATCTAAGGTTAGTGGGTGAAAGAAAGGTATGGGTTAGGGTTAGGGTTAGGGTTAGGTGACTCGCGAGGAAATCTTCACACGTTCTGAAAGGCCACTATCTTTTTCCAACTTTATTTGGGTATGCGGTGGGTAAAATTTAACCTTTTCGAGTGCTTAAAAAGGATGTGGTTATATTAATATTAATTCATTTTTTTTTTTACCATTTGTGTTGCTGCGAGAAATAAATGACCGTCCTGTCCTCTTGGAACCTAATTACCCAAATGTAGACCTGGAGGGAAATCTTTCAGCGTCTTGTGGCCAGGTTGTGCAGATCAAGGTTTGTAAGAAATACCAGGCGAAATGAAACTTCCAGAAGGGAAGCTCTGAATTCCTCAAGGCAGCCTTCCAAGCTATTGTCATTCCATCCACTGTCACACTCCCATATCCATTGTACAACAAATAACCTAACCCTTATTGGCATACATTAGATTGAACAAGCCACAGACAAGGAGTTTCTCCAGACATACATGGCTCGCCATTTAATCTGTCACAAAACGAGACGTGGTTGGTGCAAGTGGGTTTCATTTGTCTAATGAAGCCATAAACTTAATGGTCAGATACCTAATCCTAATGATTGGAGAACTTATTGCTAATGCCAACCCAGGATAAGGTAAACAGTTTGGGTGGGTGGAGTTACATGTGATGGGTTTTCTTTTAAAACTTAAGTTTTGCAGCAACTAGATCCTAGACTAGACTGAATGGAACTGGGACAGATATCACCAAAATAATTATCACCGTTTTTTACCTCAAAGGGACTGCGGGTAAAAAATGTACAAAAAGATTTAATAAAGATTTCTTCCAAACTTCCTGATCATCAGTCCCTTTTGTCTTATGTCCAGCATATTTCAAATTAAACGCCATTTATTTACTAGTAATTTTAATCACATTTTTGCTAAACTCCCAGAAGGAATCCCCATCCTAACCATCCAGGGTTAAATTACAGGAATACAAAGACAAAGCCCCTTCAGACGGGACATGTAGAAACCGTTTGTCACGGAGTAACTGTGAAAGCTGAGGTCACGTTCTGAGGAATGGGGGTCAGGTAGGATGCACTTTTGATATGGTGATATGTTTGTGCAATGTGGGTAGTCTGTGCCACTGGTACTGTGGGAAGATTCTGCTCAGTGTAGGAGGGTGTTGGGGAGCTGCATTGTTCCTCCCAAGCTTCAAAAGGAGACGGTGTCCCTTTAATAATTGTCCGTCAGAGACGAAAGGTCTGTGAATATCACCTGCCGGTGCACGCGGGGTGCTGTCTCTGAAAGAGCTGACTTTTTTTTTGTAAGCATTCTGGGGACATCTGCTTTTGTCAGCATTTTTTTTCTTAGAGCGGCCCCCCCCCCGACAAAAAGAAAAATCTAAAAATGGGGCAAGTGACCGATGCCATTACATCCATTTTTCTCATGCACCACATTTTCGGAATCCAAGGAACAATGCAAAACAATCCCTTGTATTGGTTATATTATTGATCTTTTTTCAGTTTAAAAAATTTAATAAAAATAAAGAAGTGTAACAAATGAAGACGCAGGGTTTTTTTCTGAAACTTTTCAGCAAACTGTTAGTGCTGAAAAATAGTGTGTGATACCACAGTCTCTCCCAATGATCACAAGTTAGAGAAATCCAAATTTTCACACGGAAAATGTTCTATTCACAGCATGAAGACAATTATGCAAAGACTGACAGTTGTGCAAAGACTAAATGCTATTAAACTCAGCATTCTGTCAAGCAGACCCAATGGTTTTGATGGCCCCTGCGTCAACCTGCCTGAAGCAATTCATCTTCAGTCAGTATTCGCATATTATTTCATTACATGCTCTCAACGTACATCTCTGCATCTCGTGTTATTATTCCCTGAATTCCTGGCCCCTGGCCCCTTCCCCTGGACTTTCTGTGGGACTGCCTAATAGGATTTCAGGCACCACCACTAAGTTCCCTTGTGAACTGAAATGTTTCTTTTTCTTAAACGTTGAACTACAAAGTTCATTAAAAGACGACGGACTGTGCAGCCCATGGGCTTTTTTGTACCCAGGAGAATCCCCTGACCTCCTTCACAAGATGGAGGCACCCACTCATTCAGCAGAGGCAAGTGTAAAACGTGATTATACCCCCGGCAAAACAAGCCGCGATTCCCTGTCATTGACCCTTACAAAGATTCCTTGTGGGGCTGGGGTATATATTCAGTACTGTGAGGTGTCACTTTAATCCTGGGACGCATGACAGTGGGGGGTTTGCTGGGGAAGCTGTCCCCCGCACAGGGAAATAGTGCTTCCCCCGCACAGGGAAATAGGAGCCGGGACAGCATGAAACGGGCTCTCGGTAGTTTTATGGTTCACAGCAGTCATTCGCAAACGGTTATATTCCCGGCAGGCTTCTTGTGTTGGTTTTTTAAACACACATAGTATTGGCCTCCTCCTTTGTGCTAATCTTTGGGGTACAGATAGTGAAACAGGGTTTGGACTGTACGCTCTGAATGCCGTTTCACAGAACACATCATCTTCCTCTACTCCTTCACAAAATGCAGCCGCCGTCACCCAGCACAATCGCCATGTTTGCCATCAACTCAACATAGTATAAATGGCACTGACAAGCGCAATACCTGCTTAAAGTATGAGTACTTGTTTCTGTTTGTGCCCATTGTGCAGCAGACCCCCTGCCATGTTCTGACTGGTGTGGAAGAAAGGGAAGAGAGAATATGGTAATGTTTTGGCCCAAGTACGTGAGAGCATGCAGATTAGCCCAGTCAAAAGCCCATTACTGATGGGTTACGTATGACAGCATCTATCACACGGCGGCCCGGCAGCTGAATGCCTTCGAGTGGCGGGCGTGAACTGGGAAAGAGATGTACCCTCGGCCCATGGGCCACACCCCGTTGGAAAGGCCGGTCCCGTCAGGCCATGTCACTGGTCCTGGCAGGTGGCTTACACGCTCCCATCAGCTGCGAATAGTTGGAGTAATGCTGTCTCCTCTGCCCAGGCCTTGAGAACCTGACCTGCTACCATAATCCATCAGCCTGAGGGGCTTGACACCCGCCTATCTACCTGCTCTGTCCTCTCTGCTTCACCCAAATAAAAACCCAGACAGCTCCTACTTTTAACTTTTAACTACTTTTAACCTATTTTAAAAAAATGGACGTCCTACTCTTCATTACTCTCACTAACCTCAAGGGACTGAGTGCCAGTGGAAGCGTGACCGGGGTTCGCATTGAACATTTGTGTTAGGTAAAGCCTAGCTTTTAGTGGTCAACGTAGAACACCACACGTTCATCTACCATTTACGGAGAGCTGACCCAGTGACGGGACATTTCCCATAGTTCTGCATTATATGTGTAGACTTTCTACAGTCAGATTATCAATGCAGGTTTGAACAACAAAGGCACTTGGATAAGCACAACGGTGCAATCTTAAAACTCTGCTCTTGTTGACTCTGTGTTAGTCGTGCTTGCTAGTTGCTGATTTGTGTGCCTAAAAAATTTAAAAGAAATTTCAATGTAAATGTAAATGCTTTTGATATGCAATATATTTGTCTGTCTGCTCAGTATTTCACAGAAATTTGCTCAGTATCACATCGACCCATGAAACATTTGCAAATTCCGCGTTTGTTCGCATCTGGACAATTGATACATAATTTCAGTACAAACATTGTAAAGAGAGGAACCCTTTTCCTGGACCAAAAGTCTTCCAGATAACTGGATTAGGTTGCCTCAGCTGTTTGATTATGTTTGTGACCACCTTGGTGGGCTCTGGATCCACCTATCTAAAGGCAAGACTGCTCCAGGACCCATAGACAGCTGGGCTTATTGCCTTTGACAAGATGCTAAATCTTCACAGTTGGACATAAGGAAGGTAAAAGATCAAGAACTGCGGTCCTTGATGAGAAAACTGTCTGGAGACTGGGGATAGCGAGTGCCAACAGGTTCTGGGACATCGCACTGAAATTTAAAATTAGACACGTTCTTTTTTCTTTTTCCTTCAATATTTCAGTGAAAGGTGGATGCCACAGTTCCTGAGTTAAAAACACCCTAGTGGTGCTGTCTTTATCTCTCCAAGTGTGGAATGGAAAACTTATTAACAGGATGGAGGAAATAAACATAAAAATGTTTAATGGTGCTTATCCTGAATGCAACATTGCTGTACTTCAAACTTCAATCGCAAGGAAATTACATATGGAGCCAACCAAAATAGATTCAATGTAGCCGCAATTGCGTTCTATTTAACACAATCAAAGTCCTCTCTCCTTAGTGCTGCAGATGTGTGTGATTTAAAATATCCTCGTTGAAGCCTTACCACAAAGGATTTAGGAGCATGCAGAAGGACAACCGCAGTCAGAAACATAGTTTATGGTACTTGATGCAGCTGGTGAGTTATCTCTGCTGAATCCATCCTTTTAAAATGATGTTTGGTCACATCAGTTCGGAGCCATTCGCAGTTTGTTCAGCTCCATTTTCACTACGCAAAAGCCCAACACAGACGCCCAATGCAGACGCCAAACGCAAACGCCCTTACGCAAACGCCCTTACGCCAACGCCCTTACGCCAACGCCCTTACGCAAACGCCCTTACGCAAACGCCCAACGCATACGCCCTTACGACAACGCCCTTACGCAAACGCCCAACGCAAACGCCCTTACGCAAACGCCCTTACGCCAACGCCCTTACGCAAACGCCCTTACGCAAACGCCCTTACGCAAACGCCCTTACACAAACGCCCTTACGCAAACGCTTGTCATAGGGAGGTTGAGGCATAGACAGTCCATTTCTGAAAAATTGTCAAGTTATGATTGCGCAAGTGATGGTGCAATTCCCAAAAGATTTGGTTTCAGTTATCTGAGATTAAAGCAAAAAACAAAAACACGGGACCATATCAAACCCAATGATATATAGAAACCAATGATTTGAGTCCCTTCCACTCCTCTGCTCTGGTGTTATATTGACTCTAAGGGGGATCCCACCCAGGTCTTTTGATCACAACAAGTCTCTGACCTCGGTAAAGGCGGAGACATTACCTGCGTCTAGACCCAGTAAAAGATGGAATGACCCTGTGCGTAGAGTATTTTAAAACGGGTGAATGTTCTACAAAGTCACTCCTGCTTGGGGACTCCTCCCCCGGGACTTCACATGACTTTGGGATTTTTAAATATTTTCTACGTCTGCTACACATGTGGTTTGATGACTAGGACACTGCCTCACCCATGCACCCCCATTGACAAACGTAACCCTGGATTCAGAGACTGCTTACTCTAGCTTCCTTTCTGCTCAGACGGATCGAAGAGAAGAAGAACGGCGGAATTCAATTCCTGGCTCATTTATTTAAATTCTCATTTGTTGTCTAGGAAGGGTTATTTTTACATCACAGAAGAACTGGAGATACACAGTGAGAATTCCGCAGTGAGAACTCCGCAGTGAGAACTCCGCAGTGAGAACGCCGCAGTGAGAACGCCGCAGTGAGAACTCCGCAGTGAGAACTCCGCGGTGAGAACGCCGCGGTGAGAACGCCGCGGTGAGAACTCCGCGGTGAGAACGCCGCGGTGAGAACTCCGCGGTGAGAAGTCCACGGTGAGAAGTCCACGGTGAGAACTCCACGGTGAGAACGCCGCGGTGAGAACGCCACGGTGAGAATGCCAGGCTAAACAGACCTATGACCATTTAATCAAAGGGGACCCAACCTTGGTCCTCGTGGTTTACAGTATCTGCAGGCTTACAAGATACTTCAGTAGCTTTTGATTCACGTCTGGAATGGCAAACCGAGTGGAACTCCCAACACAGGCATTCTGAAACTCTTGTTCATCTTCACCACTTCCTGCAGTATCTATTACACACACACAATCTGAAATGCTGTAGGGCACAATTTATGACCATGAGATCACTTCAGTAAACCATAAAAATGTGTGTTGTCCACGTTGTGAAAACTAACTAAACTCTACAAACATCAACAGTTTTTTAATGAACTACTAACACCCGTCATATTTAGTTGCTGAACGAACTAAATCTTCATAATGTCATCACGCAGCTGGAATATTTATTTTGGCATGCAAAATATATTTTCCTGTCGTTATTAAACTATGGTGGCTTATCACACGTCCTAAGAATGAATTCCAACAGTCAAAGGGTTAACTGATCTCTGTGAAAAGTGCATTTGAAAAGACAAGAGCCCTTTATTTTCTGCGGCTCGGCTAGACTCTGTAGTTGTACAGTGTCAAACATTTGAATAACTGAAAGCAGAGTATGTTAAAATGGCGACATGGCATACACACAGAAAGAAAACACAAACAAAAAAGAGAATTTGAAATAAAATGCCTTTGCATTTAGTTTTGGCTGGAGGAGGTTTGAAATATACATGGGAAATGGCTCACCCAGGGAAATATGAAATCACACCAGTTAGTGGCGAGTAGGAAGTTCTCTGTGTAGCGATCACACCAGTTAGTGGCGAGTAGGAAGTTCCCTGTGTAGCGATCACACCAGTTAGTGGCGAGTAGGAAGTTCCCTGTGTAGCGATCACACCAGTTAGTGGCGAGTAGG
>JAOYSI010005406.1:11381-23891 GCA_025775065.1 Hiodon alosoides
GATCACACCAGTTAGTGGCGAGTAGGAAGTTCTCTGTGTAGCGATCACACCAGTTAGTGGCGAGTAGGAAGTTCCCTTTGCAGAAATCACACCAGTTAGTGGCAAGTAGGAAGTTCCCTGTGTAGCGATCACACCAGTTAGTGGCGAGTAGGAGGTTCCCTGTGTAGAGATCACACCAGTTAGTGGCGAGTAGGAAGTTCCCTTTGCAGAAATCATCAGCAGGAATATTTGCATCGTTGTTACAGGAATGTTTTGCATTAACGGTTCAAAAGCAGGGTAGTCAGTAATTATAATTAAATCCTGTGCAGGTGTGTATATGTGCGCACACCAGTGTTTTCTCTGTATTCATTTAAGTACGTCCTTGTTTTTTCTGTAAATGCAATTAAATCTGTGGGTATTCTGATTCAGGATACTCAGTGGGCACTGCCAGTTTTTATATCATTCTGTCCCAGATATCATGTTTTGTGACTGAGTTGACCACTGCTGTACCGACACTCAGCGAGAATCAGTTTCGGGATGCCTAGGTTTTTTCTCCCTCGACCTCATGAATAATCATCTTATCTTTTACATTACTGGTACATAACGGAATGCGCCCAGCGCTTTTCTCACACCTTCCGGAGGCATCTAGGGAATTTGATAAGCCACCTGACCATCTCCATAAAGGCAGCATCCCTCCTTCGTGTTATACATTTTCTCCAGTCTCTCCTGCCAAAGGGAGGCATTTACCAGTAATGAGCTGTCGTTTCACTGAAACGGCTTTGCTTAGGCAACCTGGGAATTAGGGATGGGGTTGGATGTTTGGAAAGGCTGGGGCATTTGGCACTATTATGTTGAGTTTCCTTTGGTAAGGGGGAATGGGCAGAAGTGGATACAAGTAGAAGTAGAAGGACTAAGTCGAAAACAAAAGCCTCGTCACACAGCAGCAAGCCCTGGGGCCGATGGGAAAAATAATACTGCGTAATGATGCCTTTAGACCAAATTTATAGTCAGGATGATACAGTATATATACTGCTCAACTTCTATATGTACCAAATGGCAGAATATAAATGATTTCACATAACTTATATAGAATTATTTGAAAATAAAGCCTTATTATAATATTGCAAATGCGGAAATGGAGTTTCTATGTAAATTTTATCCTAAAAATTTTAATAAAACAAATTTATTTCAGCCAATGTACTGATGCTGTTGCCTCTGTATTTATTTATTTAGTAACACGCGATACCAACATTCACATCACTTTGGGAACTGGAGTATGACTCCAATCATATAAGAATGTTTTTATTTTTTTTTGTTTTTTATTTAAAATTTTATTTATTTATTTATTTATTTCTAAATATGGTCCACCAGGAAATTACATCCAGGTGTTTGATTAAAGTTAAGAACTACAGTTAACATGAATGAATACAACAGTTACATGTGCAAGTATGTGCTGGTGGTTATTCTATTCATCACTCATCACCACAAATTCAATATTACTCAGCTTGGTTTTTCCTCATAAGTTTTTGCCATTTTTTTTCTTTGTTTAAGTGATATTCGCTATTTTTGTAGTAATTCTCGTTTTTAAAAGTGCCATAATTTTTTTTTGGGATTATTATTAGTCAGAAGTCAGACATTACGAAGGCAAACAGTTTTCGCTCATGTATCCTACGGGGAAAGATAAACAGAAACAGACAGCTCGGTGATAACCAAAAATGAATGCCATGCATATTTATTTATTTATTTATCTGTGAGGCCCAGACGTTTAGGGTTGACCACTGTCCTGTGACAAGCCTGTTGATAAGCTCATTCTCCTAACTGCTTTTCTGCTGAAATAGGTGGATCTGAAAGTGAAAAAGTGCAAATCATCAGATAGGATATGATGCATTGCATTTCAAACAATGACGCTTACTGAATCCACTTCCTCCTTTTCCACCATATTTCAGAAAGAATGACTTGGTCATGGCCAATTGTAAACACAAAACTCACTTTAAAAATATATATTTTATTAAATATCTCACTAAAACAAAAAAAAAAAACAATTTTAAAGGTAACTTTTTCTACAAAAAATATCCCATAGGAAAGCAAAAATTCCCTACTGGTAATCTTGATTTTAGTCATTCTTGGCTGTTTACCAGAGGACGTGTATAAACAAAAGCCCTACCATGTCTGTCTCCATTTGGTCCCTAAATTTGATGGGGTCGTGAACTGCGCTAATTAGGAGAACCTGTAAATTTGGCCATGCTGACACCAGCTTGTCCGCAGGGGAAGATCCGGGGAAGTGTCAAATGGGGTCTCACAATGTGACTCTGAGTACACATATTTTCACTTGGGGTGTCCTCCACCAGCAGCTAGTGTGTGAAATGTGCTGTCTTTCAAAACCAGCTGTCAATACACAACAGGAAAGGATAAAACGGAAAAGCTAAAACCCAAACGGATCACTCTACAGCCTCTAAAGTTAGCATAACTGTATGACATATCATATCAGGGCGCCCAAATCTTTTTATTAGCTTTTAATAATGAAGTTATTGGATTATTCCTAATGTAAACAACCTATTCTATTTGGCCATTTTTTTGCCTGTCATTGAGAACTGATGGCACGTGAAGCAGTGTGCAAACGCACCAAGAAATGATGACATTGTTAATAAAATAAAACAGCGTTTATATATCCATGCTGTTAACTATGGATGGGGGTGAAGTAGCCCAGCCACTATCAGCCAAAATTTTATATAGTATAACGTCTAATCTCACTTTTAAGATAATTTCAATTATCATAGGCCTAATTGTTAAGGCGCTCATAATTCACAATGAACTTATACACGAATCCATAAAAGCTTAACATTAACGTATGTTTCTTTTTGGTTATTTAATTAGTAGAATTTTATCCTTTATAAAGTTATGTATTTATGTATTTACAAATAATGACTACCAGAACACACGGTGATGCACGTGTAGGCGGTGATGTTAATACAGTGTATGCTAAATGGTGTCGTTTATTGTCCGAGTGGTGAACACAGAAGCTTCCTCAGACCACAGAAATAACTGGTCACTAACAAGAAACAGCCCCGTGGTTTCCACAGCAGTGCACCCTTCTGAATCTGCACAGTTTGCAGACATGCGCTTTCCGTCCAGAAAGGTGGGCATCCGTATGGTTTTAATCAACTATGTGGAGCAACAGTGTGTTTCTTCCCCAAACTTACCGAACCCACGATCGTACTGCCCATAACAAATCACTTCTTTTAGAAATGCATCTTCTAATTCCATTGCCTGAGGCTCGACTTATGAAAAGAAACAAGACCCATTGTGCTATGGTCCGTGATTAAGCTGTTTTTTTAAATACTTCCAGGTACCTTCCTGGGAATGTAGTCTATGTTTACCTCCGTGCTTTTATTTTTTCTCTGTCTCAGAACATCCTGTTTCAAAATGACATTGAGAAAGTTTAGTGCAGAGAGGCGGGGTTGGGGGGAAAGCATGAAAAAGTAACAGATAAAAAGCTTGAATGGCGGTAACTCATTGGTTTAGGCTGACAGCTCCTTGGCCCCCTGGAATACTTCAGCGCCCGAGCCTCTCTCTTCCTCCCACAGGTTACCAGCTGCCAGGCTCCATGTCACCAAAGCTGCACCGTTATGCTGAATGAAACCTGAGTGTCGACCACATGCAAAGAGAGGAATTTATGGCTATGAAGTGCTTTTCCCATCATGGGGTCCTAACAGAAGAGCTACAATGGAAGTGGAAAGGCTTTTGGGTTGCTACAGCTGACCACAGGTTTCTCAAAAATGACACAATTACACTGCAAAGCCTTCATATCATTCTCTGTGACGGAGAAGGAGAAGGGACAGAAAAGTAAAACCTGTCTGCCGAGTTTTAAATTAAACTCAGTCGTGAGGCAGTTGTTGTGGCATTGTGGACGCTATCTCTCCCTCTGATTGGGTGGCAGACTGGCCAATGACAGGGCACTACTGCACTACCATTCATGAAAACCCAAAAGGCACAGCTTGGCTTGAGCTAACAGGATAGACAGCAGTGTTACTGCTATCGTTTCCTCGCAGCCTTCCTCTGTAGCTTTGAAGGTTTTTGTCCCTCCCCTAACTCACCCTTGAGGTTTCTGTCCATTGCAGAAGTGCCGCTTTTGCTATTCTAAGAAACAGAACAAGCTTCTGTATTTCTACTGGCTGTCTGGCGTCCAGGCACTTTTTTTCTTCTTTTTTTCTTTTGCGATGAAGTCATTTTTCTTACTGATTGAAATCATCTGTTTGCAGCCCCCTGACAAATTAATTGAACTTTGCTCTGGTTTGGGGGGGGGGGGGGCTTCTAACTTCTAAAACAGACTGCAGTCTTTTTCCCCTCTCTCACACAGACGAACATAATTTAATTTTTGGGCCTTTAAAAGGAATTCACATTTCCTTGAGTTCAGTGAAAGAGGCATTTGTTCTGCTGATAGCATTTCAACTCTGAAAACATTGTGAGAAAATTGAGTTGAGCATTTGGCTTACATTGCCAAATTGGCAAATGCCCCCAAAGCCCTTGTCAGACTTTATGACCACCAACATAACCTGGTTGAGATTTGAAAGGAAATGCACATAAAATTGAATGTCCCTGATTCCTAACCTCGGTTTTTTACATCCTGAATGCTTTTCATTAATCTGTTCCTCAGCTATTCTCTCATACAGAAATAAAGTGACCAAAAAACCTCAAAAGGTTTTAAACGGTTGGCACTGTGCCTTTCATCATAATCAACATCGTAGGTCACTCACGTAGGTCTATATCTCATATAATAAATGTTGATTTTTGCAAAATGATGACCGATATATTTTTGCAAACTATATTTTATAAATTTTTAGTAAATATTATTAATAGATATTAATTATTAATATAATTATTAATAAATAGCTTCCCCTAGTTTAAAAGAAAACCATCATATGCCTTTTCTACCAAGGCATTTACGTTCCCAGGGTCACGGGCTTTGGAGCCATGGATTCCATTATGAAAGTTATGAAAGACACATGTCATATTTCTCTAATGGAAGATCGAAATTTTTTAAAATAAATCGGACGCTGTCTATATGAAAATTTTCTTTAGGGCAGCTAGCTATTAGACCAGCTATTCGACCTATCGGTTATACGGAAGCTTATGTCCAGAGCACTGTCACCAGCCGCTTTCATGTGTATGCAATTGATTAACACATGAATGTGTAAAGTATACAGAGAAACTTCACATCTGGCTCATCCAGCACTTCACGGCGATCCATGTTAGACCTGCCGATACCTGTAAATAAAGTAGGTAAAAAGAGGAATGTGATGTGAACATGAAGCAGGGCTGTGGAGCGGTCCGTCCAACTTCCCATGTGGAGATGAGAAATGAAAAGGTCTCCATGGCCATGACAAAACACAATCAGGCCCAATATCATCCGTACATCGCCACCATTTGACTTCACTTTGACTTCATTGTGTTTGCCCAATTATAGAACGTCGTCTTTTGATTGCAGGGTAAGGTTCCTACTTGAAACGTGGGAATTTTTATACAGGCATTTTAAAATATTTTCTTCTCTGCAGTTGGCACTAGTGAACTCAGGTGAAGGCCACAGTACTCAGTACTCAGTACACAGTACAAAGAATAAGCATACCATTTAAAAACGGCTAAATATTCAATTTAATTTAATTTAAAGGCCGTCGCAATAGAGTCAAGCCATTATCTCTGAGGAGGACTTTGGGTTGCTAGCTATTTCAGGAGGCCCGTTCAGCCCAGTTTGGGTGGTGCTGACCAGAGGAAAAAAAGACAATCTGAACTTCAGCTCAATCTCTTAGGCCTTGGCTTTGATGTTCCTATAGGCGGCGAGCAGTACCCTGAAAGGGAAACTGGACTGCTCGCAAGGACAAGACCTTCAATAAAACATAAAAGTCATCCAAGAATATGTAACTACAGCTTACTTTCTTTAAATTAATTATTATCTGTCCTCTCTGAGGTTCAAGGATGCAACAGCTGACTCTAAACCTCTTTGAAGTTTCAACCAAACACTTAGGATTTCTACACGATATGCAGAGCAAAGGTTACAAAATTTAAGAAAGAGCTAGAACTCTCCCAAAGACCTGTCAGGACAGAATAGCTAATTTAGCTTTTAGCCTAACTCTTGTCCCACTAACATCACTGTAAAGTGGGGTCATTGATGTTGTAATATGCTGTTATATAAATCACTGTTAACACAGCCGTGGACAAAGGCTATGCCATGCCAAATCCGAGGGGCCGAAACATGGCCTTCCAATGGTATTCGCTATAAACTTCCCATTAGAACGTGTCTGCTTCTAGAACTAGAAAACAAGGTTTCTGTAAAACACTTTCTTCAGAGGAAAGTCACACACAGTCTTGGGTTTTAAACAATGCAGCCAGAGTATTTCAAGAGGTCTATAATATATATAGATTATATAATATATATTATATATATATAATATATAAGGTCCCGTGGTTCTATAATTATCAAGGAATAGATCCAAATGGTGTGAAAGCAGACCAGTTATGAAAAGAACCGGAAAAAATACATGCTCACTGTATTTCTTGTGATCAATATGAAAGTTGTATAAAGTTTTCTGGGCTTGTCATATTCTATAAATAAGAGTATACCTTTTTATTGTGGGTGGTCGAGTGTGAGAAATGTAGGGCAGGCAAAACAAAGGATGTCAGAGGAAATATATTTGCATTGATGGAGTTCCCAGATTAGTAGAATGGAAACAATGGCCCATCATCTGTACTGTTAGGTCTGCTGGTTATTCTTTTATCAAGAAAAAAGAAAGTGCATTGTCTCAGAAGCGATTCAGCAAAGCAAGCTGATTGACAAATCAAATGCGATTGGGCCATGGTTGGCACAAGGGGAATTTCAGGGTGCAGACATAATCAGTAAGTTGACCAAGAAATTTACCAGGCTTAATTGGATGACCAAGACAGGCCTCATTCCTCACGCCCCAGCCCTTCTTGGAGCAAACGACCCATCTTTCAAGAATGTCACCCCTTCTTCACCCCATGCTCATTAGCGTCATAGACATTATTAACGGTGTGGCCTCAACCTGTGCGATTGTGCCCTGGATACAGAGCCATTCCTTGGCCGGGACAGCCATGCAGAATGAGACTGGAGGAAGACAGGAAATCTCTGATGGGTCAATGATGCAAATGGACCTCATTTTGTTTGGGCCTTCCATGAGGCCTAAATTTCCAGGTCAGGAGGGTTGAGTATTCAAACCAAATTTACTTTAACAAAATCTAAAAAAATGTTACATGCATGTAACATTGAGTATATTTTAACGGAAAAGCTGTGATATGCATAATGGAAAAGCTGTGATATGCATGTAACATTGAGTACATTTTAACGGAAAAGCTGTGATATGCATATAGCATTGAATATATTTTAACGGAAAAGCTGTGATATGCATGTAGCATTGAGTATATTTTAACGGAAAAGCTGTGATATGCATAATGGAAAATCTGTGATATGCATGTCACATTGAGTGTATTTTTTAACGAAAAAGCTTTGATATGCATAATGGAAAAGCTGTGATATGCATGTAACAATGAGTATATTTTAACGGAAAAGCAGTGATATGCATGTAGCATTGAGTTTATTTTAACAGAAAAGCTGGCAACGATGATGACAATATAAACCAATAATTCAAATTGTGTTAAAATATATATTTTTAAATGTATCACGTCGTTCTCAATAAGTTTCCAATGTTGGCCAATGTTTCCATTATTTTATTTTATATATCCATTATTAGGTTACTTGTAGGTTGTAATTTGTTTAGTGGATTATTCATTTGTAATTTCCCAGGTGAACCGGGATTACATGCTGCATTTATTGAAATATGATGAAACAACAAGATAAGTTGATCATCTAGAAAATCCAGACTTTCAAAAGTTGACTTCTTATACGCAGGGCTTTTCCAAGACACCGCCCTGTATTTTAGTGTCAAAATGGCTGACTCTATTACGATGAATAAAATGTATCAAACTCTAACTCAATGTTTGGCCTTAGGTACAGCAATTATGAATAAAGATATTCGTGATTATAAAATCAATGGCCTTGATGTGTATAAGCTGGACCTGGTTTCACCTTTTAAGCATCAGCGCCGATGGCAGAATACTTTAATCTCACAGAACAGGACATAATGCGACTTGATTGATTCCCGCCAATGTAATAATTAAGCTCCTGTAAAAGCAAAGCTGCTGTAGATTTAGGATCTATATGTGACCACAGATTAGCATTGCTAAATCAATGCCTGTAGGATGCGAGGCTAAGAGAAATCAATTAAGTCTGGGGAGCAATTGGCTAATGTGAGAAACTGTTCAGCTGCCCTGTTTCTTTTAGTTTTTGTTGTTTCTCTAAAAAACATTCTCCAAATGTGCTATTTACTACTACCTTACCTTACCTCATAAATGGTTAAAAAATAAATAAATAAGTCATAACTCACAACATCATTTACAGAGCCGATTGTTTTACTGTTTAAAAACAGATCTGAATTTTAAATATGTGGGTGCTGGTATATAAGGCTACATAAAACCGGCAATTTTAATCGAATTATAAAAAGTGCTTCGGATGTCTTTGGCCATATTTTTCAGGGTTTATATAAATAATGTCAAGTAATAGTGAATATCCATTAAATCTATTTGACCGTTTTCACAAAGTTTTGTACTATAAAATGTCTTATTCCATGCTTAAATTGTTTGTTTAAGAAGTTGTTGGTCTGAAACTAGCTAATAATCATCACGTGATGAAAAAAATATCCTTTTAAAGTGTAATTTCTCTCATTTCTATATAATGAAACCAATGCAATCAAAATCACGATAATTTATCTGAAATTTTCATTGTTTCGTGATTGTATGTCTTATTACATTTAATTTGATATTCAAAATTTTTGCATATGCATCAAATTAATTCTCACAGTTGACATCGTTACACATTACTTTAACCAATCCAGTGCTTTAAATGAAAGCATGTAGGAATTTAGAATTAGCCTTATTCGTGTCGCTTTGCTTGGGTTTCCATTGCAGCTTTGAAATTTAAAGTTTAACAGAGAGAAACAATGTGGCTCTTTCTGGGACGGCACCCAACCGGAGCTAAGAAGATTCACTAATACGCTCCTAATTCTGCTCCTGATCCAAGGAGCAAAAACACTTCCAGATTGGTGTGTGTGTGAGCTGGCATCAGAATCACTACTCGCTAATTTCCGCATACATACAGTAGCTAGAATCAAGTAGCAGGAATAGGCGTCAGGATTAAATACCAAAGCAATGTTATTGTTTGTTATTTTTGGGTCTGATGGTGGCATGGAGCCTGGCAGCAGTCAGATTATATTTGCCTTTTTGCTGTTTTAGCCTCGTCTACCTTTTGGCCGTCTGAGCAAACTATAAAGGAAGAAGGGAAGTTGTGGGACTTTCACCTTCCTCTGATTGTTATTTTAGGGTTCTTGGGTTCAGATGGTGTGACATCAGTGATGAAAGGGCAATCGTTTGGAGCCCCTTGGCTCTGGCAACACTGCACCGCAATGGCAAATGGCTTCCCTTCCATTCACCAGCCAGGCAGCAAAGTTCCAGCCAGTGCTGCACCGAAAAAAACCTTGCCGATAAATGAGGGTAGAGGTTATATAGGGAACAGGAAGGACCGAATTTCCGTTTAAAGTTGAGCGTTCTCAGAGGGAACAGACACTATTTAAATAATGAAATAAACAAACCTTTATTTTGGGAACGTGAGCATTTTGTGTTCCAGAGCTATGACCATGACAAGTGGCCGTCAAAAATCCCAAACAAAGAAAGCGGTCTTTATGCTTTAAGGCTACCTACTCCATTCAAATACACGCTTTCAAAACGGAATTATATTGGAATCTTTTCTCTTTTTCCACCAAGAGTTTGACGGTACTATCACCTTCTACAAAATCGGTCCATAACAATATGAATTTCTTTTCTTCCGTCAATTTTGTTTTGTAAGAGGGCTTATAGAGATGTGGAAACCTTTTGAAGGCAGGACAGGGAAGTCGATTGTGTTCACTGTCTTGTATCATCTTTTTGTTGTTAAGCATGCACTAATGAAAAAAAGCAGTTCAGAGGAGTTGGGAAACATTATTCATGTGCACAATCAGAGAAGGTCAGAGGGCACACGGCACCGAGAAAAAGCTCTGAGAAACACTCAACAATGGTCAGGGCCAACCTGCAGTAACATTTCAGTGAGGAGAAACAAGTAGTCTTAAGCTGACAAATGGCAGGGCCTGCAGAAGTCCTCTTTACCACCTCCAGCCCTAGCCCCTGCCCCGAGCCCCACATACATACACCCTTGTTGTCTGAGATCGCAAACCATGAATGACATGAAACCTAGGAACAGATCACCCCGGGTGCTGCAGACGTTATGCTTGAATACTGCCTCTGGTGAAATATGTGCTAACAAGACAAAAGAACTGTCTGGGAGGTACTGAGCATCTTGAGGTGTTGTTCTGCACAGGTCCAATAAATCAATAAGTGCACAATAAGAAGCAATAAGGGAGACAATTAAAGAGCCACTGAGACTGGTGAGCAAAAGGCTTGTCTAACAGCATTACAAAGCTGACAGACTGAAGTCTCATTGGTGTGCATTTCTAACACAATGCAGGCACCAGGGTAGGAGAATAGAAAGGTCAATTATAGCCCATAAGACTTAAAAATGGAAATTATTAATTTAGTTATCTTTTCATTAGGATCAGTGTATTTGTGTGATTTGCTTTTGTAATAACGTGCGCTAATGCTTTTTGGGGTCTTAAACTGTAATTCCTGTTGTTCAGTTCTACAACAAATGTAGGTGTTTTATTTGGTTTTCCTTTCATTTAATTTAATGTCTCTGCCACACAATTTTCAATCGATGTGATAGAAGTGTGTTTTGCACAACTTGACAAGAATCACCGTCTTTCTTGGTGGATTCGCAAATAAGCCATCTAGCCGTTACCTCATCAGTCGAACCCAGAAAATGGGATTGGTTTGTGATTGTCATCCTGCAGAATCTGTAGCGGATTTTCTAAATCAATTAAGGCCAGATGGGGCTGTTTTGTTGTTATCCGGTCATAAGTTTTATCCCATAAGCAACAGACTTGTTGTTAAAAGAGAGAAATTAATCTGGCAGTTAATAACTTTAGCCCATACATCTGATGTGGGACCCCAGTGGGAACTGATAAGCCACACCAGAGGGTTGTAGGACTAATCTAGGGCCAGATCCGTCACTATTTGGGTACATAAATCATGGGACCATGACATATTGGTATATTTGTATACAAACAATTGTTAAATAATGTATGTATTACATTGTTTACAATTACAATACATTGTAGAACACATAGCCTATACCAGGAACAACTTGGTAATAAGAAGAAAAAAGAAGAAAAAAACGTGTTTCAGATGATAATGGAATTTCGAGAAGCATGGGGAACTTGAAACTCCACTCAAACAGTGACCTGGATATGCTGGTGGTAGCAGGTCTAACTGCCCCATATCTAAGTATGCCATTAAAATAATGGCAGCATTCATTCTATAATGAAGAATGTTTACATCCACTGTTTTCTAGGTGTGGACACTGCACCTTCACATGTCCCATTCACAAGTCTCACCAGGAAAGAAAAATAATTCTCCTTCTGATGACATTGTTTTGTACTGATATGGCTTTCCCAGTAAGTCTGAAGTGGTCATAAAAAACAGAATTCCAGTCAATTCTGGAGGGCTCCAGCCTCCCAACATCTTACAGACGTAGCGTTTTCCTGATCAGGGAGCAGGCTGGAACCAGCAGAAATATCTTTGCTCTGCATTCCAAAACGGGTCAGACATTTAGAATTCAGTCTGAATTCTGGGCTGCATAATGACAAACTTCAAAGAGGAAACGTTTAATTTAAACGTCGTAAGTTGGGAAAGAACGTCGTGCGGTTTAATAAAAAAATAAAAATAAAATAATGTAAAAACAGAACTCTTTCAGTCCCCTTTAAGGGGAGCCGGATTGTAAAGGGAGTCCCTTTTGTAATAGATTAGCCTTGAAATGAAAGTCCAGTTTGAGAACAAGCAGGAAGAGGGTTTCAGCTGGGAAAGCTCACTTCAGTTTCATTTTTTTAGTATTTAATATTTTTATTCCCTTGTTCTTTTTTAGTTTGGGGTTCAGTTGTATTAATCTGTAGTTATTTCATGTGTTTAGTTGAAGTGAAGCTGGGTTTAGCTAGTAAGTTAGAGCTCTGCAACGGCTCATGTTGAGAGCCGCACATGGACTGACGGTCCCCTATATAGGGAGCTGCACTATGTTGTGGGCGGGGTGAATATTCCAAAGGACTAGTCACTATGTGGGATGGGCCTAACTTCAGGGTCCTGGGAATGACTGTCATCTCCCAGTGCTGGATGGAGAGTTTTCAAGAGACCCAGCCAATAGCCAATAGCCAATAACCAATAGCCAATAGCCAATGACCAATAGCCAATAACCAATAGCTTCCCTGTTTCTAGTGGGCCAGGGGTGCCAGGCATGGAAAGCCTGGGAACAAGTGTTTGCAGAGTGTT
>JAOYSI010005406.1:32127-45705 GCA_025775065.1 Hiodon alosoides
AGTGGTTCCATTACAGTATAGGGGACAGGGTTTTGGTGGAGTGGTTCCATTACAGTATAGGGGACAGAGTTTTGGTGAATTGGCGTGAGGGATGCAGGGTGATGGTCAGGTTAGGGTTAGGGTTAGGGTTAGGGTTAGGGTTAGGGTGCATAGGGAACTGCTTGGGAAAAGCTTGTTCAAATATCAACGGAAGGTCAAATTCCCCAAGCCGTCTGCTACCATTATTAATATGTATAAGGGTTTAATGCCAGAGATACCCCCCTCCCTTCAACTAAACAGCTCAGAGGGCTGACGAGACCAAACTCCTTTCTCCGGTTACTTTGAAATAACCGTTGTTTGACAGGATATATATTAAAATTATTTTGTTTATTATGATTATTATTATTACTATTAGTAATAGTATTTTTGTTTCTTTTGTTGGATTGTTTGTGAAAATACTTCCTAATTTATTCTAAATTGAACTTCTTATTCAAAAACTGGATGGATTTTTTCGATGTAAAATAAATCTATGGGAATGATTTTGGAATCTCTGGGGTTCTTGTCCGTTTCATCAATTATAATTTTGCAATTACAGGTCACCGTTCCACTGTTTGATGATCTTTATAACCAAAACAACTGTGATGGCTGACATAAGTAGCTTGAAGTGGGATAAACAGGTACAGTTCAATTAAAAGCTATGAACCGGTCCTCTGTTGTCTGTGGCCTGGCTCAGAGTCGGAATGGGAGTGAGGCCAGCTAAAAATTAGCGTCTACAATGCACTTGGGATTATCCTGCAGTAAATATAAAAGAAAAGAAGACAGGGAGGGGTTTGAGATGGGGCCATCCTGTATAATGAGTCTTTCCCATGTGGTTCCTACACGCCTAAGTCACTTACCTACTCAAAATATCATTACTGTGGTAGGTGTGAAACAGTAATCATTATTTATTTAATTTCATAGAAACTTGTACTACTTTTAGGACAATAGAACACTCATTCACAACTATGAAAACGGATACATAACTGATAGTTAACATGTCACATATTGCATATGTGTGAGTAATATATGTATATATTACATATAAGATGTACTGTTGTTAACACCAATCACACAAACATATTTTAGCTAAAATGCATAAACAGTTAAGTTTGATATGTATGCATATCAAAAGATTTTCGGGGAATTTCTCAGAGAAGTCTGTGTGAAGCCTAAGCAAAATTATGCAAAGTTATGCAAATTCATGTCATGCTGGATCAATATCATCAGGAAGTCATACAGAACACAAGGTTTTCTGCTCGGGGCGCCATTATTGGGTTTCATTTCCTGATCAAAATGATTAGCTTTACCTGGACATTCTGAATTATAATGAGAGGAGTCTGTATTTCATTTAAACTGCCGGGCCTTGCAATGCGGCCTGCTACTTCCCGCACAACAGTTTGAGCTAGCTTTCTGAAGATCTGACACGATTTATCCATCTATTTCACCTGCCTGAGTAAAGTTTTAAAGCTGTTTTGAAATGCCTCATTCGTTCTTTTGAACAAATTCTAAAGAAAACAATAGCGTTTTCAAAGAATAGTCCTGAAATTATTAAAGTGTTAAATTAGCTTTACAAAATAACCAACTGAAGGCATTTCTGGGAGAAAGGCAAGTATTTTTTTCTTGTGTAAACCATGAACGAACATGCCTATGCTTGGGGAAGATTACTGATCTATGACTCAATCAGCAACAAATGGAAAGAATGTCCCCTTGTACCTGGTTCCTTTTTCATTTCATGTGAGCAGTGAGTTAAAACAGGGTGTAAAGTAGTCTTTATCAGAGAGGAGATGTAAGGGGTCACACCCATTAAAAACATAATAAACGTGATATTTAAACATAAATACATTTTCACAGGGGATGGATGTGAGAAAAATAGAATTGGTATGTGTGGACTAGAGGCTTGACTGTTGTGTCCTCGAACTAAACCTGAACTGACTTCATAAACTCTGGAGCTTTAGATAAGTAAAGTGTAAATCTGTAAGCTATTTAAATAGGGAAAAGGCCCCATAAATTAAATAATATTTGCAGGACCAAGTATGTAAATTTGAGACGGCCAGCTGGGTTACAGGCATGTGATAACGAGGAGTAATTTGAAAACAGTTTGTCTGGGGAGGCCGGCCCACTCTGTTTGGGACACGGCAATAGAGAAAGGAAAAGTAAATGGCCATTCACAGGCAAATGGACCGGGCCATCCCAAATCCTTAGTGAGAAGTGTAAATTCTACTGCAAATCAAACCCCAGGGTACCGTCAATATCAGTGGAGAATTGTACTTTGGCTGTTAGCAGGAGCTAATTCACACCAGGACATGGAACCACAGATGACAGTCCCCACCCTGATACACATTGTCCTCCAGATTAACCACACCAAATTTTAAATTAAATTTGCTTTAACTGGTGTTAACCGCAGGGTATGGTAACACTTTTTGTTATTAACACCTAAATTGAAGTTTGTAGATTGATTGTTCTCCTCATCAGGGGGTAACACGAGAAATACCTGGCATTTAACATCTGTGTAAACAAGTGTGATAATCCAAAGCCTGCATGTGTTATTCTTTTAAAAAGTAGATATCGTTGTGGCAAAATTTTTACAATGAATCTATTGGCCTTTTAAACTATTATTCTAAGATTAATATGCCTCTTAAATCTAAGTGTGAGATTAGATAAATGGAAAAGACCAACTATTGCCATTGAAACCTTGATGTAGGTGGCGTTCTGGTCCAAATGTCTTGAAAATAAGATTGATGACTGGATGATTCTGTTGTAATTGGCTTCAAATGTTCTAATTTCCCAACTAAGCCTTTCTTGGCTGACAGCATAAACAACATTCCTGAATGAGAGAAAACAGTAACAACCCCAACTAAAAGAAAAAGACCAGCTTATCAATCAAGGGAAACACAGGGTCCATTCATCATGCGCCACAATGTTTCCTTTTCCCTTTCTTTGTCAAATCAAATCATCTTTACTTTGGATTCTGGTTGATTGTCTACTGTCACTTTGACCCTGTTGTGAGACCTGAGAGGGTTAGGCCGGCGTCTTCGTGAAGGAAGCTTCTAGTTTTCTCCACTCCACTTGGTCTTCACGTGTCCAAAGCACTTAATGTAGCGCCGCCGCGGCCACAGAGTCAGAATCGGTGCTCTCGCTGGGCTCTACCACTGAGGTCCACAGTTTTCCTCTCGTTGGCGCCTCGTTAGCGCCTCGTTAGCGCCACGTTAGCGCTCCTAACGCTCAGCGCCCTTGGCCTTCCATTGTCCCGCTCCAGCAATGTCAGTTTGGGTGCAGTGCAGAGCCCCCCCACCACGGCACCCCTGCTTTGCCATTGCGGATCACTGAGCCGGACAATTGATCTCACCATCTTTTCAGGAAGCACCGTGGAGCTGCCTTATGTTGGGAAAAGTTCTCTTTCAGTGGGAAACCTTTTCTGCTTTTATCCTCCTTCATTGGTGTTGTGTGTGTGTGTGTGTGTGTGTGTGTATGTGTGTGTGTGTGTGGGGGGGGGGAGGTTAAGAAAAAAATCCCATAGACTAAGTGTCCCTTTTATTTTAAAGGCACCCTATATATCCAGGGTATGAACAAGGTTCAGGACATAGGTGTGCAAAGAAGGGCTGTGTGTTTTTGCATACATAGCGCTGTCATGTCCCCATGCTAATAATGACTGAGTAACACATGGCTCTGCTAGTGTTAAATGACACACAGGATATCCAAGCAAAACTTGGAACAGTTGTCCAGCTGCGCGAGGTCGTCAATCTCTGAACCTCCTCAGAATTTCAGAAACCTTTCTCTATGTCACTGCGCCAATGTATATTTGCACCAAAAACTCCTGAAACAAACTTAGCTGGCTCCACATCCAGTCTGAAACTATTATGCCTCCATTATAGCCACTAGATATCAGGATTGATAAACGCCACTCTTGTCTGTACAAGGAACAATCTGTTTGACTTCATGCTGCAAAAGGCACCCATTTCCAATAGCTGCTGTAAAGGTTCCTACCATTGAACTACAGTGTAGCAAAGTCAGACAACTGAGACTTTCTTATAATGTTCACAAAACTTTACCTCCTACCGTTTGTCGTCTTTTGTTATTTCATTTCCAAAAGATGCCAACGCTAAAATATTAGCTCATAAATAAAGTCTGTAATACTGTTTAATCTTCATTGTGATATGAGAATTTTGCAACCATGCTTTACCACTTTCTCATGCCAGCCTTGACAGGTCTCTAAGTCAGTATATTTATTCTCAAGCTCTCAACACAAAGTTAGGCATTTAGGGATGAGTCAGTTGAAACAGGACTTTCATTACAGTACTGCTGAACGGGAAAGACCAATCCTTTTTCCCATGCTTGTGTTTTGTTGAATGGCATCTTATGAGCAGATTGTTTACACCAGTTTGGCGCATGATTGTAACATCGCGACATGTATCAAAAGTTTTTCTTAAGCATTATAAAAGTATTTTTTTTTTTCCAAATGGTCTTCGTTAGATCTGATTTTGGATCTCAGAACTCATTATTTGTGTTTGTTCATGAAATGGAAGGTCCATTGAGGAAAAGTTACTAACACTTATCTTTCTGGTGCAGCCAACACGGTCACACTGGCCGACACGGTCACACTGGTGATATATTTATTGTTTGAAAATGCCATGTACAGCGGCTTAGCAGCAACTTCTACTCTGTGAATCACCAGCCAAGGCTGATTAAGGGGGAGCGTTTGGGATACAGAAAGCAGTCTTGTCCCACATTTGGCTAAAACTTTTCCAGAATTCATTCATTTATTTATTTGTAGATTTACATCCAATTTGCAGCTCACTAAGTCCAATTTTACCCAGTATTTACTTTATTCAAACAACACCCCTATGAATTGTTTTTGTAATTCAGCAATTATGGAAAAGCAATGCTTCTATGTAAAACTTATTCCAGTTGGTTTGCTAAATTGGATTAAAGAATGTAATTTCATTTTTGCCTCTTTGTTCAGTAGGCCATGTCTTTAAACTGAATTACATACACACACCTCATTTCAAACCAAAAAAAGCACACGCAGAAAAATGTAAGTATTCCTTTTTATTTTATTTATTTATTCATATATCTATATCTGTATCTATACGGACAACTAAAATGTTCATCGAAAATACAATGCCACAAATTTACCTACTGACTTTTGAAACTGTGACCATCACTAAAAAATGAAAGCAAAATGGTTTCTTTGTGTTTAGACTATAGAAATATCTCCTAATTTTGTTAAAATCAATCAGGCATTGACAGTAGATTTGGTTAGGTTATGTCAAAAACTTTGTCCTATGCAAGGCCATTGCATTCATTATTAACTATTCATTTCATGTCCGAAAGCTCAATATTTTAGCTGAATTTTATACTTTTATACTTGCAATACTTGAAATTTAGCTATGACTCCAGTAAACTGCTCTGATAATTTGTTCTCTGAATCAACTCTTGCTTTTTCTGCAGTGAAAACTAAGGAAGTGTCAGAGACGGCTAATTATACTCATTAAAATTTTTGGGGAAATGTGGAGGGGTGCTTGGGGGCAAGATTACAAGGCCGACTTTGTGTCTGTCACCTATGAATCTTCCAAAAACCTAGACCATGCATGGTTCTGCAAGCCTGCGGCCAACGCTCCAGCTCTTCCGACTGTGAACGCCTGGCACTGTGCATCCAGTTGAGGAGATTACCCTGTGCAGACAGGCCTTAATCTGGGCTCTCACATTTGAAAAGAGTTGTTTTTCCCACTGGCACGTTAGGAGAAATTCCCCCATGGACGTCATCTTGCTCGTTTGGCTGGGAGTAACGGCAGTCTGAGCCATGTTTCCTAGGAATTTTATCATCATCCCTAAACGCTCTGCATATGGAATAAGCGGCCTACTTCACAGACAGCGTAGGTATGTGTCGTAAGAAACCATATAAACTGGCCAATAGATGTTGAGTATTCAAATCTTAATTCTGGATTGTAACTGTTGTTCATCACCACCATATAAATTCTCTGACCCTAATCCATCTCAAATGTATTTATTTGTATAGAATGTTTTAAACAGTATCAAATTGATATTTTATAAAATACAGTTGGGTTGAATAAACCTATATGACCCGCCATTAAACTGCAAACAAGATCCCGAGGCAATAGCGAAATAGCATAGACAGAGGCAACCGCAGCCCAACACTCTGTCTGGGTCTATTTCTCGCCCAACACTCTGTCTGGGTCTATCTCTCGCACAACACTCTGTCAGGGTCTATCTCTCGAATTTGGCCAAAGGCTTTTCACCTTCCTCATTCAGCCAGAGAACCACTAGGAGGACAAGGATGTTCAAACCCAGGTTTAACACCAACAGTGGCTCATGCGCAATATCAACCGTTGTTTATCAGCCCCTTTCCCTGTGCAGGGGCACACCATAAATGCCCTGCCTACAACCCCCTCCCCCACCACACAACATACCTCCATTCACACAGACAGGATTCACCAACAAGCCTTTCACTTTAGCGCAGCCAAACCTCAGCCAAATGCAGCCAAACGCAGCCAAACCTCAGCCAAACGCAGCCAAACCACAGCCAAACCTCAGCCAATGAATAGGTCAAAATGTGTTGCAGGCTTTGCAGATGCACATGTGAAAAAAATGACATTATTTTCAGAAAATCCCCTGCCTTGATCCTGTACACAAAGGCTGACACAAAGGTGGCTTTACAGCGGATGTTTGTGCAGCGATACACCCTTAAACTACCGTCCGGACACCAACTAGTTATAATGGAAGGCTCACGATATTATATTCTGCATGGGACAAACGTGGAGAACAACTCATCCTATACTTTTGTCCTGTCCAGTTTTAACAGGCACATTTTTAGGAACCATTATTTTACTAATTAAGGAAGGAAAATAATGAAACTAGCATCTCTTTAAAACACACAGACACACTCACACACACACACTCACCAAACTGATGGTGTGGTCGATTTGGTTTAAAATGAAGTAATAATATAAATAAATATTTATCTTTTTCAGGGGGCATAAAAACTGCCTCTCTTAACACAAAATTCACAACATTAATTTACCACAAATGCCCAACCACTGAAAAACAAATGGTCCATAAGATTTGCCAACTAATTTAACTGTTACTGTAAGTTTTTTATTACAACAGAGCATTTGAATTACATATACATATTTTTTATTTATTTAAATACCATAGTAATTATCATAAACTTTGAATAAAGTGATGAAAAATTTGGTATCCAACAAGGCGATTTAAATTTCTGAATAAGCAGGCTTATATGGTCATACAGCCCTGCTCCCCCTTCAGAGAGCCACCTGACTGGCTCATCTTTAGTTTAATTTACCAAGTGTAGTTATATAGATAAACCGTCTTTCTTGTAAGATTTAAATACAATTATTATGCTCCAAAGTTGCTTCCAAAAGTATGCAGTTGAGGAATTACCTTATAGTCTTATCTTAATAACGCAGTTTAAGATGCAATTACTTGCAGTTTTTGATATTCTTAACATATAAACACGTGTTTACTCCTGATTATTAATAATATTTGCTCCAAAAAAAGATAGTCAATGTGAATTAAAAAAATAAAAAAATAAATAATAATAATAATAATAATAATAAAAATAGGAACTGGACATGTACGTAAAATTTTACTCAATAACTTCCGTTACTCGTTTGGTATGGTACACCATTTCAATTACCAACATATTATAAACAAGTCGGACCGATATGGGTATAAATACAGTATCTTAGCCACTGTATAGCACACAGGTGTCGATGCGATTGTTAATTGTTATTACAGTCTTAAAATATGAAGGTAATCTTAACAACTTTTTTTCTGACTTCAGGGCAACACTTAACAAAGCAAGGCGAAATAACGATCTACATCTAAACTCTTCCTGACAGTTCCTATCCCACTTTCCTGCCTTCTTACCGTAACACTTAGAGTAGGAGCTGGTTTAAAACCTCACATGGTCATACTTCCATTGTCTGTAAACGACCATTTGTTCTCTTTTCTACAACTTGTTCCCCGTAGACAAGATCACACACGTGTTTTAGTATGTGTTGGGTGGTTAACGTGTATACTTTAGTATGTGTTGAGTGGTTGACATGTATACTTTAGTATGTGTTGAGTGGTTGACATGTATACCACTGAACACTCCTGATACTCTCCACCACTTGCACGTATGCGTTTACTTAGGACGATATGCTTGATCCGGTTTTGCTATTAGCGGTGGATAGTAAACCACAGCCTTCTCCGTAAAGAAATAAATATAAAAACATAAAATAAGTTTTTTTTTTCCACTCACTATTAATTTATATGTAAACACCTTTCAAGCGGAAACTATATTGTACAGTTTTACTGTTAGGAGTTCATATATGCTGAGTAACAGAAACTGCTATACAGATACTTCTTATAATTGCTTTCTTGATTTTAATAAATTAATAACTATACATTATTTAACTACTGAGATTTTCAACTTCCATTGGAAACCTAATATGTAATCAAAAGCTTTTAGACGTATTACGGTAAACAAAAGCCCATTTTAACATGGTAAAAACAGGAATGCATGGAATGTACAAGACCCTTATATGTAGAAAACTTTGAAAGTACTAGCTCACCAGATTTAAGTAGACAGAATGTAACCTCTTCAAATATCGCAAAGTACTGTATGTTTATCAAATGAAACATTTTGATTCGTTTTTTTTATTTTCGACTGTAAATTTAGTCTAGTTCGTTGATCTTATGACTTTGTAGTATACAAAGTGACTAAAAAGTAATTTGAGAGTAATATTGAGATTCGTTGGTAGACGATGACATCATGAGAGATTTCTATTTTATGTATTTGCAGAGTCACTACTAAAGCAAGAGTTTGCATGATGAATAATTGTATTAAATTAAATGCCCGTCTACTGATTTGCTTCTGCCGCCGGCTCTGTTGCAGAGTCACTACTATAGCAAATCCTCGCACTCGTTGGTTGAGCGACTGAAACGCGGGACCAAGCCTTTTATCTTATACAGTTGCTTACATTTCAGAGCACTTGCTGGTAATATGCATTAGGAAATGAACTCTGAGAGGAGAGAATTATTATTATTATCATTATGTCGCATGATGAATTGCCGAATTGACTGCCTCCTTGCGTCTCATCACTTCGACACTATGTTGTCCATTTTCGTGTGTAAACGTTTCATAGAACCTGCTTAGTTGTAAGTGTTTGAGTTCCTGCTTCATTTCTGCCTAGTAACAGAGTTTTCATCTATTGGTTTACCCTAATTTCGGTTTCCTCCCATTTTAGGTAGAAGGGGCTGGAGTTAGTCCTCTAAAATTCCAGTCAGCTATTTCAGAAACTTTGTTTATCCTATATTGCCACACGTAGAATGGATGTAGTTCTGCACTTAAGTTGAGAAGTAGTTAAAATCTCATCATCTCTTTGAGAAACAGACCATGAATAAACGATGATATAATTATATTTAGACAAGTGTAAAATGTGCATCTGCGTGTGGGTAGTGCAGGTGCAATTTGCTTGTTTAGTTATTTATTTATATTGCATTAATTTACAATGATTTTGCCAAAGGGGAAAACCGAGAATTAATATTTTCCAGGTAAATTCACTGCAACTTGCCTATAAGCATATGCAACTGAATACAATTTAGATGCTACTAAATAGCATACATCTGAAAGGAATTAAATGTTAAGTTTTTCATGCAGTTTCGAAAATACATCTATTAAGTTATACCAGTACCCGGACCCATTATCTTCTCATTAAAACACATTAGTTCCAAACCTATGCACCCCGTCCCCCCGACTCCACTGAGGTTGACCGCCACCAGGAGAAAAGGACCTCCCATTTTCAAAGCATTAGTTCTGTTCAGGCGGCTGTGGGATGGACCAGTAACTAGCTCCTCTTTAAGACTTAGCCTTCTCACAGTGGCCTCTCTCACTCATGCTCGCAGTGTCTTTGATCTCGCCTTAACAACAGTAAACGTCACTGCTGAAGGGGAGTTTTGTTGGGGAGAACGACGTTTGGCCGGATCCAGAGGGCTAACTCAGCGGTTGCAGCAAGAAGCATCAGCGAGACTTTTCAGTGAAGAGTCCTTCGAAACCCCAAAGCTCAAACGACCGCGAAGACATGGAACATCAGCTACTGTGTTGCGAAGTAGAAACCATCAGAAGAGCCTACCAAGACAACAATTTGCTCAACGAGAGAGTCCTACAGACAATGCTAAAAGCCGAGGACCTTTACCTTCCCTCTCCGAATTACTTTAAATGTGTTCAGAAAGAAATTGTGCCTTACATGCGGAAAATTGTTGCCACATGGATGCTGGAGGTTTGTGTGTTTTTAATTTAACAAAAATAAAATAACATTTTAAAATAAAATTATTATGAAATATATATATATATACACACACACACACACACACACACATACATACATACACACACACACTGAACACATTGCGTTGTGTGTAACAGTTCTACCCAATTCTGACCGGTGCCCTATGGACCATATTATAGAAATCACTCTAGTTAATATTTATTTGAACACATCTGCTTCGTGTTGGTCACGCATGACCAGCAGCTATAATATTAGACTGCATTACTAATAATATTGACTTTGTACTTTTCGTTATTATGACAATTATCGTTTTATGTATTTATATTGTGATAGTGTGTGTGTGTGTGTGTGTGTGCGAGAGAGAGAGGAGTATTCCCTCCGTTTTCCTAAAGTATATCATAATTAACAGCTTTTGCACCAATAATTTATCTTCTATAGCTGGTAGTTTAAGAAATTGATTTTGTTTTATTTAAAATTAAATTCAATGTACACGTATGCAGTGTAACTCGTGCCAGTAACATGCGCCATCTTTGTTCATCCAAGTAAAGTGTTCAATATACCAAAACATTATTTTATAATATCAGCATTGGCATACATGCTGGGTTTGACACACACCGTCTGGTTTATATTACCCTTATATTTTATTTAAGGATTTGGAAAAGAAAACGTGTAATTAGTGTTCTTCGAGTTAGTTTCACCTCTGTAATCGTATCAGAAGTGCTGGGTCTCGGAAGGTTGGTTCTAAAATATTAAAAATATCGTCTAATTATTCAGTGAAAATGTGATAATAATTATTTTGCTTGAAACGTAACATATTTTTCTACATTTACATATATGTTATGGGCACCATTTACACAGATGTATATTTTTAAATCATTTTTGAAATTGTGTGTCATGGCGATCTGCAGATGTCGCGTGCCCTTTGCGAATAAGCGGAGTCTTATAATTGTAGTTATTTCTTTTATTAATAAAGTTAAAAATCGTGGAATTTTGGGTTTATCCAATAAAGTATAGATAAATGCACATTTTAATGTAATTGTACAACGCTGTTGCGATTTTTAAATATTTTTAAATATTTTTTGAAAAGATGGCGAACTAGAAAATGAGTCGTGAGCTAGCAGTGGTCGCAAACTTAGTGCATTAGAATTACGTGGCTGATTATAAGAAGACACACTTTCGGTCATGTTCATAATATGTACTACTTCGAAGGTAGTTTTGCAGCGTAATCGTGTTTTTTCGAGCTAAATAAATCAAACAAATGCAAATTTAACGTACGAAATGTGTAGATCTCTATTAATGTTATTAATATGTTTTTCTTTTATTACACTTTCGCTGTTTAATGTCCCACTGTTTTTAAATTGGTGGGTATAAAACAGCGTAGTCCAAAACATCAAAGAAAAACATCAACGCAAATTACGTTGTATAACCTGCTTTTGCTACGTTGTCTAAGTCCACGTTTCCTTTCATTTCAGGTCTGTGAGGAGCAGAAATGCGAAGAGGAGGTTTTTCCTTTGGCCATGAATTATTTGGACAGATTTTTGTCTGTGGAACCAACCAAGAAATCCAGATTACAATTACTGGGAGCTACCTGCATGTTTCTGGCGTCTAAAATGAAGGAAACGATCCCGCTAACGGCCGAAAAGTTGTGCATATATACTGACAATTCCATTAGACCCAGCGAATTATTGGTAAATTTACTTATTTTCTTGAGAATAGACATCATAACACTATATGTCACATATAATATTTATTACCATAATTATGTTATTAATATATGTAACCAATAAACTTGCAGTCTGTATGTATAAAAAAACAATACATCTTTAAAAGTTTTAAGTTAATTAATGAAGAGGTATTATTGATCTAAAACTTAAATCAAATTATTAACAAATGTCTTAAAATTCTAAGTGATTATAGAATTGGTTTCACTATTGAGATATATTGTATCCAAGTTAAAGCAAGAAATTAGCAAATTATGTCAAAGAGCGACGTCTCCCTCTAGCGGTAAATAATTTTAAGTAAAACTGAAGTACGTACTCCACTGTGAAGATAAGGAGGCTGTGTCAACACTAGTTTCTCTTTTTCTTTCCACAGCAAATGGAACTACTCGCATTGAATAAACTGAAATGGGATCTAGCTTCAGTAACGCCCCATGATTTCATTGAACATTTCCTCTCCAAATTGCCAATCCAACAGGACACCAAGCAGATTCTGCGGAAGCATTCCCAGACGTTCGTGGCTCTTTGTGCGACAGGTATGCATAGGGGTCCCCTACCTGTCTGCTTACGCCGCTGTGGTGGGGACTCTTTTCTCGCTAACTCTGTTGTTTATGATGAGGGAAGTTGACTGAAGGTGTTGGGGGGATGTGTGTGGATTTTCTCTTGACTTGAACACGTGGATTATCTAGAAGATACCAAGAAGTAAGGTAGTGCACTGATGTTCAATAAGGGGAATTCATTTTCCATTTATTTATGTATTTTCTTAATTTTTCTGAAATTCCTTCACCCGCTTGTCGTGAACTGTTATCGGATTTCCTTTATGAACTTTAACATCAGAAGTTACAGCGCAAATAGGGTGAATGAGTCATACATTAGATACTGATTTATATAATGTTTAAATGTGTGAATGAAAACCAGTTATACATCAGTGCTGGCATTAGCTAAACATACAAATACACCAATTCCTATATGTCTATGTGAGTATGTTTCAGAAAAAGGTGTTCATTTTGGGGTCGACTTCATTGCTGAAAGGCCCATTTCTTATGGAGCTGTCGTTCATGACTTCCATTTCTGATCTAGTCTTTCTGTTAAGGTGGAAGGGACATGGCGGATATGGAGTGTTTGAATGTCTAGGGTCAGAGGTGTCCTAGAGTTGTTGTTGGGAGCGGGTCCTTTTCTCTTTTCTATAAGACCCAGGAAGATGCTTTTGCAGAAGTACACAGTATTCCCTTTCAAACTTTCACCCGCTGTAAATCTCCCTGGAGCCTGGCAGATGTGCCCCCCCCCATTTCCACCTACACACACCCACAGACACACACACACACGCACACACAACCATTCACACTAGTGGATTTACGCTAAGGAAGCTCTTTTGTGCTCTGGTAGGCCAGGGGGGAAAACTTAGTCTGCGGTACTGTTTGATGTAGGCACTTCATTGAGCTGGGTGAATGGGCCTTGGCGTGGCCCGTCCTCCGTCGTTGGTGGCTTAGAGAGAACGTGTCCATTTGGTTGGAGAGGGAGACTGCTGG
>JAOYSI010005407.1:0-13568 GCA_025775065.1 Hiodon alosoides
GCGGGCGGACGGACGGACGGACGGGCGGGCGGACGGGCGGACGAACAGACGGACGGACGGATGAACGAATGAAGATGCTGTAGTGACACTAAAAAGACTTCACAATGAGTGAGGGTTAGTGATGGGCTTATGTGTGGAACAGAAAACTAAGTTGGAAGGTGCAGGGCCAATGGGAGCAGAAGGTGATTGAAACAGTGGAAATGGGCTTCAGGAATGTTAACTGAATGATTGGAGAGATAAGTGACTGATAACATCTACTGCAGAACTGGGGCTGTGTTGTGAACTGTGACAACTATATGAAGTATAACATGTCAGACTAATAAACCTCAGGAACTTAGCAGTGAACAAGGAGCCAGAGAGGGGCTAAAGGAGAATGACGTCGCAAACAGGGATTTTGCACAAAGTATGTGAGAATTCATGTTGGGCCAACATAAGATAACAGGGTTTGCTATTCTCTTAGAGAAAGTGAAGCTTCCATCAAACCTCAGAGAAGGCCCACTTACAACAGGATCAGCTGATGCTCAGACTAACGATGAAAAAAGGCCCATTCTTTTTGTTCCACCAGAACACTGACCACCCATAAGTGATCCTGCCAAACTCGACCATGGTTTGGCTGAAGACTTAAGCTTCAACCTAATGGCCCACTGATAACCCACTGATAAATTATTGATATATATATATATATATATGATCAACTGTAACCTGTGCTCCTTACACTAACTAACTGTCCCAGAATTCATTATAAACCAGGTCAATTGTAATTATCAGCCAGGTGTCTTAATCCAATACGTAATTAACTGATTTTTTGAAAATGCTTAGGGCATTGAATGTTGCAATGGAAATTGTTAAAACCATCAAGGATATCTGGCAAATGTAGTCCTAAATAGCTCACCGGTGTTATAAATAGCTCATGGAGCTGCACTCAGGGGCCTTCTTGGCGATTCTTCATAGATCCAACTCGATCGTCAAACTGAAAATGTTATGTGGAAGATTCTGCACATTTTGTCCCGTTGCATGTAACTTGAGGCGCTCACAATTCGTACTGTTCATCCTTTCCGGTTCTTGTTTCCGGGGCAATCACACTCATGTATACAAATTCCGTTTACAAAGAGTTGTTTCAAGATGTTCAATACAATTAACAGAGAACAAAAAGTTTCTGAATTTGCTTTGCGGTGGTAGGGTAGTTAATCTTAGTGGATACTCATTTTCATTTCCGTTCATGTTTCCAAAGTTATTGAAGACCATATATAATGCTTCTGATAAACTTTCAGGAAGACAAGTATTAGAACGATATCAGATGACAGTTCTGCTAATTCTATTGTATTTATACATTAAAAAGCAGGCAACACTAAAGAGCTAAATAAATCCAATACGTGTGTGATGTTAAGAAGGAAAAGAACAACATTTACAAATAGAATAATTGTATGACAGAAAAAACAGGATACACCGCTGTAAAAATTTTTGGATTTATGTTACATTTTTTGGAACTTCGTTTTACTGCTTTCCGCAGTGGCCAGTAAGAGCCTTTCGGAACTGATGAGAACGGTGAAAGGAATGTGGCTTATGTTTCCTTTAACGTCACGACTTCCTCTAAACTTGTCCTTTAAGGTTGTCAACGGTTACAGTTTTCGTGTCAGAACGAGGCAAGTTGACGTCAATGACTGCCTGTGATTGGTCCTGACTTATTTCCGGTGGGGCAGCCATCCAAGGATTGGAAAAAGAGAATCGCCGAGTTTGACTAGTGTTAGGAGGAAAATTGTAAAACTAGAAAACTGAGATTTCTTTGAACAGCCAAGGTAAGTTAATTTGATTACTACTGGGCATTTTTATTCGTCTTTGTAGTTTTGCGCGCGAAAAACGCGTCTGAAATAACTGAACGTGAAGTCTGCACCTCCCGTTTGTTATGATATATTTTCAAGATGGCGTCACTAGGAAGAGGGCTCTGCGGCCCCGTAATATGTCTATCACCGAGTTCTCTACAGCTTATTACATGGACGCGTACATTATGTAGCGTTTTTCCAACTGAGGTTGATATTTATTTGATATCTCGTTGATTGTATAGTGAATTTGCAATACATTCCTACATAAATGTAGGTAACCATTTCGGAATACTTGTAGGGAAGCCGTGAACTGTCGCTGTCACTCAGTTTTCATTGCTAAAGGATAGCGCCGGATTTTGTCTTGGCGATGACCGTTAGAGCTACTGAGAGGACGTAAGCATATGAGCTAAAGGGAAAGGGAGCACGTGCGGTTAGAATAATTAAATACTTAAAATCCCGACATAGTTGAGTTTTGTAAAATACCTCCCTGCCACTCTGTGAACAGAATATCGCAGTGCATTGACTGCTGCCTAAATTACGAATTCCAATAATCAATCTGCACCCGAGGCCAGAGCATCCTGTATTAATGATAACTAATCTGATCACCTGGGACAGATTAGTATTGACCTGGATCCAGATGCACGTAGTGATACTCATGGTGATCCTGATTCTGAGCTAAAGGAAGTATACGTGATTAGTTATTGTTAGAGTATTATATTCTTCGTATACACGTATTTGTACTACCACAACTCATCGTCATGTACATGCCCATATTCGTATCTAGGAAGCTTAAATGTATTGAATTAACTGTTACAAGAACAAAAAAAAGCTTAAATTACAAACCTGTGCAGCTAAGAGTATGGTTGTCTCGTTGTATATATTATTGATGTAATACATAATTTTTGTGTTTTTGTCAGCATTTGTATTTGTAGCACAGGCTGGGGAAGCCATGACTTATTAGACTGATTTATTTGTGCTGATTTAAAAAAAAAAGTTATTGATTACCCATTTACCTTCATTAAGCAGCTTATCCAGAGCAACTGACATTAAGTTAATTATCCAACACATGCCTGTTAGTCAGTATACTATTGCATTAATGATATTAATCATTCATATTTAATGTTGTTTTTTTAGCTTGTTGGACTAGTGTTTTTTCCAGCCAGTAAATTACGTGGTCAATGTGGTCGTGGCAATTATTAATCTATTTAGAAATTTGGACTGAACTAGGTTTTTGTCTGCCACTGTGTAATTATAATTTTAAAGAAAATATCTTAATGAGCTTTTTGAATCAGGTTCCAAAAATCTGGAGCTTGTATTCAAGCTGTATAAACAATGTTATACACTTCAAATTGAGTGTTCCACATGTCGTTGAGATCCAACCAGTTGTACCACTTATTTACAGTGGTTCATATTGATCTATATTCATATTTAATCACTAATGAATCGATCAATTTGCTTTAAATTAGTTTGTTTGTGAATACAATGAAACTAACACTACGTTTCAACCACCATTTCCTTTTGAAGTATTTGTTACAGTTTCACACACAGTTTTCCTACGACTGCTCAGAGTTTCTACGCCGCCCTCATGTGTTGTTGGGTTAGCCAGTTTTTTTTGTTGTGATTTCACCCCAATTTAGATTAGGCAATTGTACCAATACATCTCGGCTTGTCCTTACGAGTCCCACCACCACACGTGGGGAGGGTGAGGCAATACGACCAGTCTCCTCCAGTCCTTGTAGCCTTCCAGCCAGCTGTCTCTATTACACTCTGCAGGCTACACAGCTCTCACACGAGAAGTTCAGCACAAACAGGATGGAAGGCCAGGCTCTGCCAGTTGTGTGCAGTTTTCCTGTTTAAAAAAAAAAAAAACGGCCGCCAAAAGGCACTTCTTTCTCAACTGTCTAGACTACTAGACTCTCACACGGGGCTGCTTCCCATCAAATAGATTGTTTTGCGTGCTTATTTGGTCTCAACCCAGAGAATTTGACTTCTTGTAAGCAGGTTGACCTTGATAAAAATCACACCTGTACCACGCAAAGACGCCTCCAGCTGATGCAGGTAACCTGGTGTAGTTGTTTGCCCCCTTGTTATCGGCTGTGGGTCCTGTAAGTCTGTCTGCCGCTCCTTTATTTACACACACTGGTGGTCAGAACTCTTTATAGTTTCCTGAACTTCCTGAATTTTCAGTCCGAGTGCGGAGAGGTCATATGAGCATTGTTTGTTTGTTACGTTCACCAACTCGCGGTCAGAAGTGGGTTTATTTTTTTATTTTTTTCTTTCTACTTAAAGGGTTATAAAGAAAACATTTAGGCTTTCTGCTGTCATCATATAAACCTCAGATAAAAATGTGATTAAAGAATGATATTGCGTTAAGGTGTGGGAGGACATAACAGATTATTGTTTATATTTATAGTCTGATTTATTCTTGTATGATGTAACGGATTCCTATATTGTTACATAGCATTTTACTTATGTTAATAATTCTAATTAACTTCATCTTATAAAGTTGTATTTCTAATATGATGCCATGTTGGCTCTGAGGATCAGCTTTGATTTGTCCTCCCCTGCAAGTAATATGTATCAATTGTTTATGTATTTTGAACCTTTATGTATTTACAAGAATTAATAATCGTGTTCAATCCGGTTATCCTTTTAATCCCTTTTATTAATCTATGTGTTGCATTGTCTAGTTGGACCATTGCCTATTTCTAATGCTATAAACGTTTTAAAGTATGTTATATCCATATCCTTTACTGAAGTGCTGTACTATTGGTTTGTGTGTGTGTGTGTATTTATATGTGTGTGTATATGTATGGTTTTTTTTTCCTAATTAAAGGTGATTCTAAATCATTTTTTTAAATAAAGGTGATTTTGAAGTTTTTTACTTACTTAATTTCATTTTTCACAAGCTATTCCGTAGACGGCATTGCTACTTTTGCAATAGTTTGTATTAGTTTTTAGTGGATTTGTGTTGCTGTAGTTATTTTTTTTACTTGTCCATGTATTTGCAAACTTTGCATGTACTAGTGCCTACCTTTTTTAAAAAAAAATTTGTGAATCTTGTAGAATTTGCCGGTGCCTCCAAACTATTTTCAAAATATTGGTCAGGAGTTTAGAATGCATAATTTTTTGCGATGTGCGGAATGCCAACGCGTCTCCCCTGTGCCCCCTCCAGGTCAGCGCAGCAGGTTCCCATGGCGTCCGGCAGCACCAGCAGTGAGGAGGAGAAGAGCCTGCGGGAGTGCGAGCTCTATGTGCAGAAACACAACATCCAGCAGCTGCTGAAGGACTGCATCGTGCAGCTCTGCACCTCCCGGCCCGAACGGCCCATGGCCTTCCTGCGCGAGTACTTCGACCGGCTGGAGAAGGTCCGAGCCCTGTCCGTGTATATCAAAGTCTGAGGCTTTGTTGTTCTTCTTCCTCATGCAAATATACATCTGAACGAAATCTCCTTTGTAGGGACCAAGGTGCATAAACAATAAATAAACAACAACAACAGCAGCAATAGAATAAACAACAATAATATAGATCACAACAACAAAAAGACAGTAACACAGCCCACAGACTATTCACTCGATATACACAATACATCACACAGAAAAACAGTAACTGTAAACAGTATATAAACTGGGAGCCCGGTCCTTTGGCATAATTACTAGGGTTGTTTTCCACGTCAAAAGAGAGAAGTTTTAGATATTGGGCATTATTATAGCTTTAAGTTGTGCTCTCTGAATGGGAGTCGTTTCATTTCCAAACAACCGATTTAATTTATAATAAAATTTTATGTTTTTAATGTCTTGCTTTCTCTAGCTGTTACTCAAATTTTTCTAGCAGCATATATACTGTTAAAGTTCTTTCTGCGATACACAGAAAAATGGGCCTATGCATACTGTTTTTGTCGCTGGAGCAAAGTTAATTGGGCGATCGTGTCGTCACTCACCAGGAGGAAGCCAAACAGATCCTCAGCCAGCAGAAGTCAAACTCCCGCTCAGACTCCAGGGAGGAGGAGGTCTCCCCCCCTATGAACCCGGTGGTGAAGGGCAGGCGGCGACGTGGGGCTATCAGTGCTGAGGTCTACACTGAAGAGGATGCCGCTTCCTACGTCAGAAAGGTAAACTACACACTTCAGGGATACATAAGATACTATCTAAAACTTGGAACCGGGAAGGTTTAACCCCTTTCGATTGATCAAAGTAAAATTAGGCGGTTTTAAGTTAAAGTGGTGATTTAAATTTTTTTCGCTTCCTCACTGTAGGCAGAACAAGTAAATGCACATCACCCCCCCGCCCCACAACAGAAAAACACACTGGCATTTGTCTGTCGTTTCACAGTGCTGTCGTCTACCATTTAATGACCCCCTGTCTGGTATTTGTTGCTAATGCTTGAAATTTGTCCTTCAAGAAACATTTAAAGGGATTTCTATAAAAAAGTAACCATCGCAAGTGTGTGAGTTTGTACAGTGCCAGAATGGTCAAACCGTGATGTGGCTCCTTATCCATCTTTTTCTGTCTGTTGCAAATTTAAGTGGGCATTCATTCCGTGAACTGATATTCTGTTTCTTTTAGCATGAGTTATCCTTTGCAGAGCAGAGCATTCTCACTTTTCCAAGGTTCACCATTCTAAAAAATGGATACTGCTAATATTGTAACTGAATCCCCCATTTTCTTTCTTTTGAAATTTCTGCAATCCTTAACTGTATGAAAATTATTTATTTGATTTTTGTCTTCAATCTTTGGAGGGCTATATCTTTTATTTTTGAAATTCCAGTTCAGTTGTAGCTTGATAATGATAGATGAAAATGGATCGCCTTAGTTTAAATTTAGGGTTTGTGACTGCAGATATAGGCATGAATTGTGCGATTGCAAAACGTATTAAAGTATACCCTAACCTTATTTCTTCTGTTGTAGGTTATTCCTAAAGACTACAAAACAATGGCGGCCCTGGCTAAAGCAATCGAAAAGAATGTCCTGTTTTCACACCTGGACGATAACGAGCGAAGGTAATTCCGTCATCTTTGTCAGCCAACGAGTTGTCGATTTGGTTCCAGTTGATAACCGCGGCGCTGACCCTCTCGCACGCTTGTTTCACAGCGACATTTTCGATGCCATGTTTCCTGTCACAATCATTGCCGGAGAGACGGTCATTCAGCAAGGTTTGGTTTTCTGGTTTGGTGAACGATTGCCATCTCCCGATTCCGAAACGGATACTCACTGATCTTTTGTTCCCCTCTTTCAGGTGATGAGGGCGATAACTTCTATGTAATTGACCAAGGCGAGATGGATGTACGTTGGTCCCCTTTTAATAAACACCGATGTGTTTTTAAAATAATGCCTATGGGTTTGTGAGACGGTTGGCATATATCTCGGGTTTGATAAATTAAAAAGATGAATGACTTGCAGTTTAAAAAAAACTTTAAAAAAAAAAAAAAAAAAAAAAAACATGCGCATCAAATAAAAAGTAAAAGTTCCCTCTAAACACCTGTATAATTAATAATATACCAGATATATTACCCAACGTATGTAATGTTTGCCTGCAATAATATTAATCTTTATGTAGTGTTGCGTAGATGGTGCGTTTTTGGGTCATGTAAGCCCCCGATCTAAGCAGTCGGTCTCCCGTTGTTGACAGGTTTACGTCAACAACGAGTGGGTCACCAGCATTGGGGAAGGGGGCAGCTTCGGAGAGCTGGCTCTGATCTATGGCACCCCGAGAGCAGCCACTGTGAGGGCCAAGACCAACGTCAAGCTTTGGGGCATCGATAGAGACAGCTACAGGAGAATATTGATGGTGACTATTGTTCATACCACCCGGTTTATGTTGATGGAAAAAGTCAACATTATCTTTTAGATTTAATGCGTTATTGATTTTTTTTTTTATAACGGGTACGGTTTTCTTAAGGTCTGTCAAAATATCAGCATGAGAACGCACACGCCCGGTACTGCCTGCTGTCGGTGCCGTACGCGCACACGCCCGGTACTGCCTGCTGTCGGTGCCGTACGCGCACACGCCCGGTACTGCCTGCTGTCGGTGCCGTACGCGCACACGCCCGGTATTGCCTGCTGTCTGTGCCGTACGCGCACACGCCCGGTACTGCCTGCTGTCGGTTTGCTTCTAAATGCTGGTCTGTCTTACAGGGAAGCACTTTAAGAAAGAGGAAGATGTATGAAGAATTCCTGAGCAAAGTATCAATTTTAGGTAAGTATTAGAAACGACATGTTTTTCTTTTAATGTATCTCCTTTTTGATTTGTATTTTAACTCCCCCCAAGTCAAAGCAAGTCTTTCTAATTGGTCTGTTAGACCTGAGCCACTCTGCATCTATTCAACAACTTCCTTGTTCCTCTTATCTTGGCTTGCTTAGTAAAGAGGACTAATGTGGTCTTGTAGTCTAAGCCACAGGATTATGTATGTCTGTTACGATAAGGTCACTACAAGGCAAAATATTAATCAAGTAGTACATGATGTTTGATAATGTCCACATGGGCCTCCATTTCTGGCAAGCACAATCAGTTTATTAAACAACATTTTTTTAAATTAATCTGTTACGATATATTGTTTATGGGTTTTGTGTACAACCAAGATGCTGGGTAAAATTGTGCGTGATAATATGGTAGTGTGACGGATTTTACTGTCTGCAGAATCTCTGGACAAATGGGAACGACTGACGGTGGCGGATGCCTTGGAGCCTGTACAGTTTGAAGATGGCCAAAAGATTGTGGTCCAGGGAGAGCCTGGCGATGAATTCTTCATCATCCTTGAGGTATAGATGTAGCTCCACCCCCACCCCCACTTTCCTGGAGAACGCTGGAGATTTATTGCAACTGGCATTTGCTGTTGCCTAGTAAGTGGCTTCAACCAACGCAGAACAAGGAGAAGCAGATTGAGTAAACGTGTGCGTTTCTGTTCGCATGACATGGTAAAGAAAGGGCCTGCTCTACTACTCACAGCAGATGTATTTGTGCTTGCTAACGGATGTCTTATCGGTGGAAGGCAGCGGTATACGTTGCATCGCCGTTGTATATGAAGCACCAATCCCCATTCTTTTAGAAGTGTGTGTGTGTGTGTGTGTGTGTGTGTGTGTGTGTGTGTGTGTGTGTACAGAAATCGTTCTGTTTTTGTCTAGTAGCTTTTTGATGGATCAAAGCTAAGCTGGCTTTTGGTTGGATGTCGTATTTTTGTTTTATGTAGCTAAGCAATGCAGAGCAAATGGCGCTTTATATCTAGTGTAGTGCATCTAGACTGGATACAATACAAGATTTGGGGAACCTTTATGGCTGTTTTTGGTTGCCACCCCTCGTCATTGATTGGGTCTGATTGAGCTTTTAACTAGATCTCACTCTGGAGTCTGACATCGCTTTATAATTATCCACTTTGAGGTCTTGTTTGCTGTATTAACATCACAAGTGCGCATGCTTTTCACTTTTTTAAATGGTTTCTTTGTACCTCTTGATCCAATTAAAAATGATTAGTACTTGCGTTAATTGGGGTTAATTGGTGCCAATAAAAGCATCGCAGTTGATGGCTGAGCTGAGATCCCGTGTAGGTGACGGTGAAGTAATGAGGATGATGCTAATCACAGGTTTTATTTTGGTTAGGGCTCTGCCGCCGTGTTGCAGCGCAGGTCAGAGCATGAGGAGTTTGTGGAAGTGGGACGGCTGGGACCTTCGGATTACTTTGGTGAGTGTCCCCCTGTGCCATAGAGGATTTTCCCCTGGAGACGGTGGTGATGGCGGCATCACCATTTTATTTCTGCCGTCATTGCTGAAGCAAAGTAGGACCCCATCAAGTTACATCCGTTACAATAACCATTTCGTTCTTCTGTTTTTTTTTTGTTTTTGTTTTTTGTCGTTTGTCTTTCTGGGACCTGCAGGTGAAATAGCCCTGTTAATGAACCGCCCCCGCGCCGCCACCGTGGTTGCTCGCGGGCCGCTGAAGTGCGTGAAGCTCGACCGTCCCCGGTTCGAACGAGTCCTGGGCCCCTGCTCCGACATCCTGAAACGTAACATCCAACAGTACAACAGCTTCGTGTCGCTCTCCGTCTGAGGGACGCCAGCTCCTTACCTTAGCGCAGGGTCCACCAGTGCAGTCTGCTCTCCGTTACCGTTTATTTCCTTTGTCCTTTGTTTGTTTTTTCTTCTTCCTTTTTTCGTTCATGTTTTCTGACACCCAGCTAACCACCAGCACCGCCGCTTTGTCTGTCTGTTTATATGTGCCCGGTGCAAGGTTTTACACGCGTGTGTTCCACATGCTTTCCACACGGCCGCCTTTATTAAGAGTTTTAGCGATAAGTTTCCCTCAGTCCAGTTCTCATCCAGAGAATAGTTTCCGATGGTTTGAGGGTTTGTTATTGCTGTATGGCGCTATTTTAGAACAGGTAGAAATAGGAAGAAGAGCAATGATTTTAAAATTGGTTCAGTGTTTAATTTTTTTTAATTTTTTTTTTTTTTGTAAGGCTATTAAGACCCTTTTAAAAGTATATGAATTTGTATTGCTGTTAAGTATTCAAGGTTTGGCATATGTAGTATAACCAAGGTCAGCCAAGGTTTGATGTTTGGGAGGCTGCTGGAAGTGCGACGCTCTAGCTATGATGTTCTGTTTCAGTCCTTTACATTAAGTTACACAGATACTAGTGGTTCAGATGCCCTGGTTGCATGTTAAAATTTCCCTATTATTATTATTATTATTATTATTATTTGCGATATCCAGTGTTTTGTTTCTCTAACATGTCATCTGCTTTGAATACAAACTCCTCAAAATCAGAAAGAATAGGTGTCTCTGGTTATTTTTACCTTGAGTTTGTACATGTATTACTTTTATTTAAACTGAAGTCAGCATTTGAAATGGCCTATACTTTATTGTTTATATAAAATAGTGAGCACTGCTTTTTTTGGGTTTTGTTAGCAAGCCCCCGTTTTATACGAGACATAATGACCTGTACCACCCACAGCTTCACATTTGTTTCCATGGTAACAAGGATGGAATTTATTTCTGTGATTTCAATTTCTGAGTGCAGCCATGAATTTTGGACACGTTACGCCATCGGATGTTAAACCAGAACATGCTAAGATACATTGTGATACGTTTGTTTAAATTTATGCTATGAAATCAAATGTGAAGCGTTTGTCTTAATGTCTCATCGTCTACAAAATGGTGGCTCCCTGGACAGTGCACTTACTTTCTAAATCTTAACAGACCGATGAGTTGGAATATAGCCCGTCTTTGTTTAATTAATATTTTAAAAGTTATTTAAAAAACCCATGTTATCTGGAGTTGCGTTTCCCTTTAACTGAAAACGATTATTTTGTCATTAATACAGCTACCAGGCTAGTGCCAAATATTTAAGTAAAGGTTCTTCGATATGTGGCCTGACTCTACCCGAAGGGATATTTGTACACCGAACATCAAATGTGTTCTTGTAGGGATTTCGCTTACATTGATGGGCCAATCATTGAACTCTAGACTATCAATTGGAGGATTTTACTTATGCTGTGAAACCTCAAAAGGTTGTAAAGTGTTAAAGAATGTTCAGCAGCTAAGCGGGTTTAAAACTGAAACAATTGTGGTGATCTCTTGGTTTTAATTCATATTGGCATATCGTCAAAACGCAAAGAAGCGAGTGTAGGTCATGAGTTAATTCATTGAATGCTGTCGCTGGCTTAAAAGAGGAAGTTTCATTGAGTCTTAAGTGTATTTCAGTATTTACCGATTTTGTTAGAACATTTCGTCAGTATACACCAAATTATAAGCGGTTTTTAACATATTCCACAGTTATGTAATGTATGTAATCATAGAATATCCTTTATTATTGTTCTTATTGCTATGTATAGCGTGAACTAGTTTAGGATTGTAGTTGGGAGTGAGAACTCTAAGCTAAGTAGTGTGAAGTTCAAACTTTTTTTGTAAATGCTTATTTTTCCATAAATTCTATTTTAGGTGCCCAGTGCCATGACCTAAATAAACAATGTTTGTTCTGTTGTCAGCAAACAAAATGAACAGTATATAGTTGTATTCTGTAAAAGTGTCATGGGTCAATATTTATAATATTCATGATTGACTGATTTTATTAAATTTATTGAACCGGACGTGTTACGAATGTATTTTCTTGCAAGCAACATCACACAGGGTGGTTGGACGCGGTAACAAGGTGGTTTATTTGTAAAAATGCTAAACTCTCACAGAAGGGGGGTGTGTATGTTAAATGTATAATTCATAATGAGAGAAAAGTAGAACTGCCTAGCTGTGCAATATAGTAGATTTTTGCCATTTTCTATATTTATTTCATTTTTGAAAACTATGAAACAATGGTCAGGGTAAGCGTTTTGTTACAGATTCGACACTTGGCACGATCCTAAAAAAATACCGATACGGTCAAATAAGGGACGTTCATAGTAAAGAAGGTGGATCATAGATTATATGCATAGTTAAAAAGCGTCGTTTTAAATCTGTAAAGACAGGCCTGCTGATCCGCAGTTAATTAGTGAACTTGGCGGCTCTCCGCCAGAGAAATATTCCTCTGCCGATGTAGCCAAGAAGCATCCCTGTTAGGTGGAAGCCATGGGATGCAGGTAACTACAAACGTCACCCTTGTGTTTGCCGAAGTGGCAGATCAGCTGTTTTTGAGGGGTACGCTCGTTGAATTGTGTGGTACATGGAAGTTGGCACTCGTAGTTATACTCCGATGTACTAGTGTCAGAATTGCAGCAAACAATGTCCTTTAGCTACAAGAATTTTCCAGGCAGACATACAATTTCCTTTAGTCTTTTTTTTTTTCCCTTGCTTAATTTTGAATGACTTTTTAAGCGGCGTTTTCTGATGAAGTAGCATTATTACTATTATTATTGTTATTTATTTTAAAAAAACCTTATTTTAGTCCGTGCATAGCAGTTATAGCTTTATTGGCCTGTGGATTATGGACATGTATGTATGTCATGTTACATGATAGTTTGCCTTAGCTTATGTTACCAGGGCCTAGTAGCCTGTCAGCTCAACCGTAAAGCGGGTTCCTGAATGCTTGAGTCAAGAGAGCTGTTGGCCGTAGGAGGACCATTCTTTTCTATTGTTATCCAACCAACTGTATGATTTGATTTTACTCTGTGTGCTTTAATTGATCCTTTTGGTATAGATTGTCCTAATGGCAGGTCAAGCAATAAAGAAATTTAACTCTTAAATCTATTTATGGTGGTGCTTGTGTGTCTTTCAAGCAACTGAATGTGGACACATGGGAGATATTTGGGTTCCAGAAATCGCATGTTGGTAGATTTAAATGATCAATTTTATGAAATAATTGCATAACTTTGAGAGCAATCTTTCAATTGCTGTTATTGCGATTTTTAATATTTTTTTACTTGTAGCTGCTTGCTTCTCAAATGTGTTATTTGGGTTGTTTGGCCAACAGACCAGCTCTTGCTCAAATCCCAGAGGACACACTGCTGACTTCAGCCTACTTATTGTCTATCATATCGTTAGATATATTAACTATGTTATTGAGATCTCTATAAATCTGTACTGACTGGTAAAATAATTGTGCTTGGCTGTATGCAGAAACTGTAAATTTTAAGACAATCTAATCACACCTGATAGAATATAAGAATGATTAAGCTCGTTTTTGACATCATAACTCCTATTGATTTCCTTTTTTTGGTTTAAATTAATTTAAAACCGATACATTATATTGTGTTTCATTCAGTCCCATTGCCACAGGTGTATAAAATCAAGCACCTAGCCATGCAGTCTGCCTTTATAAACATTTG
>JAOYSI010005409.1:3010-13566 GCA_025775065.1 Hiodon alosoides
GCAGTACTGAGGACACCTGTACGCTTCCCATATAAGGACGTCCTCCTCCCTCTGGGCAGTACTGAGGACACCTGTACACTTTCCGTATAAGGATGTCCTCCTCCCTCTGGGCAGTACTGAGGACACCTGTAACACTTTCCGTATAAGGACGTCCTGCTCCCTCCAACAAAACTCCATCCTCCTTAGTTTTAAATTAAACGTTGACCATTCACAGCTAGACAATAGACATTTTTCCACAAATAAATTGTTAAAAAAACAAAACGAACGTTATGCATGGGTTTGGACAGGTCTAGAAAGTCAATTTCCAGCATTGCCTTTCAAAACAGTTATTATCAAATGATTCACAAATATTCATTCATGAGAAAGAGGGTCTTGAAGCATTTCCTGAGGTACCCGTTTAAGCATTCAGGCGTTTCATAAACAACCAAAAATAAAATGGCATTCCCTTTATTTTCTCTTTTTCTACAGTCAGAGAGGAAAGCAGCTTCGCGAAAAACCGCAGTTCAACCAATGTTGATTCATTTAACATTTGATGGCGCAGTGAGTTCGGTAGGAGGGAGTTTGGCTGGAGGGGGGAATGGCGTTTTGTCAGTGAGAGGAGGGAGGAGGATGTCCTTAATATCGACACCGCTCACCTGAGCAGCATGAAACCCACCTCTCCACTGCCTGTCTTTCGACTGTAGATATGAACCACTGCCAGCGTCATAGCAACGTCATATTACCCTTTACATGATGCGACAGGAGTGGTTTACATAGCCATCATCTGCACAGTGATACGTCTCAAGAGTTGAAAAAGCACACAGAGAATGTAACTTAGCATTTTCAAGCGTCGCTGGATAATCGAGAACAGTTGTCTACGCTGCTCTGAGGGACTGCTCTAAAATCGCAGAGTGGACCCGAACCCGAGCACGAGCCCTCCGAAAGGGACTGTGATCTAACCGTGGAGATGATCCCGCGTGATCCGTGATCCGCTGAAAAGCCATCGCGTGATTTGCTGAAGCCGGAGCCCGCGTGTCAGTCTGACCTCAGCACTGGCACTGAATACGGGAAGATGTTCAAGAAACATCTGTCATGATTGAAATCTCGGTCCCCACGTTCCCTGGCTCCCATCGACAAACCGTAGTGCACCATTTGGTTTGTCAGAAAACATTTTGTCTGAATGGTTCCCTTATGGATTGCATTGTGAGGAGCTGACTGTGAAGCGCTTTGTGAAGTTCAGAGTTATAGATTTGGCTCTCTGCTGTACCCTCTGCACTTTCTTTTTATTTATCTTCCAAGGCTGTAAAAAGAGGCATATTTCAAGTTACCCTTCTCTCAAATGTCCCATCAAACCCTCTCTGCGGCCTGGGTTGCTGACTCACAAACCGCCTTGAATTCTGGGAAGGTTGGCAGTTGCTAACTGAAACTGGAGGAATGATCCAGGCAGCGCACCGAACGTGCAGCGCACCGGGGGGATCTCTGCCCCCATATGGGGCCAGGCGCGTACCTCCGCTCTGGGCCCTGGGGTGCCGTCCTCTCTTTCTCCGTTCCTGTTCCTCCCCGGTGTTTGGGTTGTAACGGGAGCCTGCACGTAGTGCGACCTGGCCACATCTTCCCACAGCAGCGTGGGTGCGCAGGCCCGATGTGTGTCAGAGTCACACGGACAAGAAAAACAAGCCGGAGCAGGGGTGGGCAGAACACGGAGCTGAAACAGGAGTTCAGCGCCGGCAAACAGAGCCCGTCTCCCCTGACTGGGCCTGAGCCACATTCCCTGTAAATGAGCTTCGCCGGGATGAAAGCGGCCTGTGATCCCGTGGACTGACCCGCGACCCCACCGGTGTTTTCCCAAGGAGAGACTCTGATCCCAGGGCTTTTTTTATCTGGCAGCATTTGAAGGGGGTCGCCCGTGGGGCGGGGCGGCCTAGACCGGGCTCACTGCTCTCCCTCCTGTGTTTGGCTTGCAGGGGCTCACACTGTCATCACCGCGACCTCCGACCCTCTCCCCTAACACCGTCCCCGGGCCCAGAGGTGGCCGCTGGAGTCCAGCCAGGCCGAGGGTGAGGTGAGAGTGAGTGAAACAAACTGAGCTGGAGGGTGCGGGCAGCGTGCACGTTTAAATAAGTGGGCACTCATTCGCTCGTCTTATATCACTAAACGCCCTCTTACTTCTAACTTTCCTTTTCAGAGCACAAGTCGTCGTGTCTGTGTCTGAGTCACTGTAAAAGTCTATCTTTTCCCCCCAAAAGCGTCTGGCTGAATTTCAGCGCAAACACACAGGGCCGACTGTGAATCACAGCGTAAGGGCCCTGATGTTTATTTCTGTACGTGAACAACAATGTCCCCTCGCCAGCTCGGTGAAGGTCAGACGTGGACTTAATCCACTGTCTACGCTTTTCTGTCATGGCGTCTGGAGCCGCGCACCCTGCACTGTAGCTCTTTGTGAGAGAGGGTTTCCGGCTGCTCTGCACCGACTTTCATGCTTTAAAATGCATGAAAAGAGCCCTAGAGGAGGCCAGCCCCCTGAAATAAAGTGGCCTTAATTATCAATAAAGAGGTTAGGAGTGGGCCTGTCAGCGGGGAGCAGTTATCTGGGGTTATCGCCACACCAACTTATTAAGACCTTCAGTCGGCTGGTTTTCGTCAGCCAACGTGGGGGGGGGGCTCATTAGAAGTATTAAATTCAACTCCTCTCGTATCACCTTCGAGAAACTTCCAGATATGTGTCTGGGAAGCACTTTGATCCACAAAATGAAGTTCCATTCTTTCTTGCTTCTCAGAGATGCATGTCTAGAAGACCCGTTGTATCAACCTGAGCATTTCCACCGCTGGGTTCCAGGTCATCCCTCCTTCTCAGAAGAAAACTAGAGAACCCCCTTCACTGACTTCAGCATTGCCAACCCAGGGTGCCAGGTCATTCTTTCACCTCCAGGCTGGCACACAAATCAGGTTTTACTTTCCCTTTCAGAACCTGCCCTTCCTTTGCCCTCAAACCCCGCCGCCATAACAGGATCGACCTCCCTCTCCAGCCCCCCTCACCCCCCAACGCCACCCCCAAATTCCACTTGAAGTGGAAACATTCCGCCCAATCCACTCCTTATGGTGGGGGTCAGTTTCTCCCCCAGCCCCCCTTCCGTCTCCCCCTGCAGGCACACAATAGTAATTCGATTAAATGTTTTCTTAAAGGAGATCAAACAGGAAAGAGACAGGACAGGAGCAGACCAGAGCTGGCTCTTCCAGTCTTCTCCCCAAACAAGAAGCCCGCCATGCTCATCCTCTCAGCTCTGTCTCTGGGCCCGTTTCACCCTGCACCCCGGATCTGGACCGTCAGAGACACCCCCTTTTGTCTCTCTGGTGGACTGCAGACAGTCGCGAGCGCCATCACCCCGCTGCTGACAGAGGTTGGAAAGGGAAAGCGTCTGACGAAAGTGTGGGATCTGGATCTTCACTTTGTGACGGAGTCTGCCTTGGAACGATGAAACACCAGGTTGTTTTTCTGCGGGTCCTCCCGTCCGTCTGTGTCTATGTTGGAGACATTAGTTGAACGTGGGCTTTAGGAGTCGGTTTTCTGGCCCGGACTCTGCAAGTACTACGCACTTTCGATGGGTTGGAGTTTTCATCACCATTTATTTATGGGATGTCTGTCCCCGAGAGAAAATATTGTCTGCATTATGCAAATGTTTAGTTTCAGCGAAAAGTCTGTGATTTAACTCGCTCACAAGCATACCCCAGGCTGTTTGACAATTCTATCCCGTTTTTCAGTTCTCCCATAAGAGACATTTAAATGGTCTTTTTAAGTAGTTTCATTTACTTGCTCTATGTGTAATGTGGCTGCTTTCCCCTGTTAATGGCAACACAGAGAGCAATTAGACGTTATATAATAGCCTTGTGCTGTAGACCATATACTCAAAAAAACCCATCTGAAACGGAAAGGTCTGTACTTAATTTATACACTCTAGATGGAAAGAAAGTCTTCTCCGTAGAATGCGGGCCTGATGGTCCAGCTTAGATCCGCCGACTGCAGACGCGTGCAGATACAGCTCCAGAACAACTTTCAAAGCTAAAGCTAAAAGCTAAAGCTAAAAACAACTTTTAATTGAGCAGAAAGCATGTATTGATCCCTCCTTTTTGAAAGGAATACTATCTCTTCTGGAAAAAAAACTGTTTATTTTAAACCATTTAATGCAATTTAAACCATTGTGGTGGTTTGAGAGTAATGTTACTGGTGTAATAATTCTCACCGTTCCTCAGTCACGTGTTTAATGTCTTGTTCTCTGGGTTGCCGTGGCAGCCCTGCCTGACATCACCTGTTCCGTCCTCGGCCCCTGTCCTTTAACCCTAACCCTAACCCTACTCTACTCCTCCACTCACAGATAGCTTTGGAAACCCCGAAGGGTTAGGCGTGTAAAAGCAGCCCGTCTCGGCTGTAACGGGATACCCTCCTCGGCTTGTACGGTATTGGCTGTGTGTCCAACCAGAGGCCCCGCCCCCCTGTGACCTCGGGGCGGTGACCACGGACCCAGCCGGCGGACAGGGTCAGGGCGAGGACGGCGGGTCGCGCAGAGACGGGCTCTGTCCCTCGCAGATCAGCGAAAGTCCCGGGTAGCCTGTGATTACCTGTGCGGGACGGGCACCATCGGCCCAGCGCAGGGCCAGCTCACTGAGCCAGAGACCAGCAGGGTTTCTCTCTCTCCCAACTGAACCATTTTAGCTCTAAAATATCCGCATATGGGTCTGTGGCTGAGTCATAAAACTGTCTGACCTTGTTACGCTCTACACTGGAGCCCGGCTGCCTCTCTAATTAAACGTATCGCTGATATCAGAGTGAGGAAAAACACTCCTTCACATCCTGGCACTGGTTGTAGGCGCGCTTTTGCCTGTGTCTTCAGGCCTGTCAACAGCCCGTCAGCTCCTCTTCCTGCCCATGGATGAATTCCCCACAGTCAAACTCACAGCTCTGTGGGAGAGTTTTCATCTTGCTGGGCAACAAACCTGTCTCGGCAGAGTCCGGGCCTCCAACCCAGCAGGCGTCAGGGCCGGCACGCCCACCGGCCCGGCAGGAGCCGCTGACCGCTCCCAGGCCGGTTAGCCTGGGCCTCACCAGGAGGAGTCGGATTTGCAGCTCTGGAGCCCGACTGCTGCTGCTCCGTCCTAAATGGTTAGAATGGTTTTCCTAAACTGCTCCCAAGGTCCAGAAGGCGTGGCCTGCAGGTGCACATCAGACCCCCCCCCCCCCCCCCGTTGTGCGAACCCTCAGGGCCCACTATCGCATTGTCCTTCAGTTTAAAACTCTTTCCATAATCAATGTTCCAATTGTGTGGGTGCCTTCCACCCCGTGTTAGCACAGTGAATGTATCTCTGTGTTTATTATGTGTAGTTGGATATGTTCTGCTGACGCTAACAATGCAGATGTTTGGAAGGAGAAGCCTCAGCGCATTTCTGACGGGGCTTGCCTGACGGCCACAGGAAACGCGAAACTATGCCATAATGGCGTGCCTTGTCGAGGACGGAGAGTGTGGTATTCAACTCTTTACAAAACTCTCGGCCCTGTTTGTTTGTTTACTTGTCCAGGAAACACAAATCCCTTCAGTGGCCCTGAATGTCAGGAGACCGGCCCTGTTTAGGAAAGGCTGGGAGCAGCAATATCACGGCAGGGGCAGATGGCTCTGAAAGCCAGCGGTCAGAGTCGGGGTCACCCGACCTCTGACCTCGTGCTGGCGGCGTTTGTTTACCCGTGCCGGGAGGTTGTTGTGGCGGGATGACTACCGGCCCCCAACCTCCACCACCTCCGGCTACCTCAGCGGCACCATCAGGTATTGCGACAGCACTGACCCCTGGCCCTGAGGTCACCGGGAGGAGAAAACAGAGAGTGGCACTCATCTGACTAATGGCTTGGAATGTCCTGGAAGAGACAAGAAAGGGTCCCTTTCAAACAGCTCCTAATCAGAGTCATGTTCCTTATTCAATTTGGGAGAACACTTGCTTGGAAGAAGATCTTGTCTTCACGGCTCATTAATTCAAAGGTCCACACAGAGAAGAACGCGAGAACCTGAGTTTGGTCTCCTATACATCCTCCACCCACCAGCCCCCGTTGCAAACCAAGCTTTTCCCACAAAGCCTCAGTGTGTCTCGCATATTCCTTGCTATCCTCTCATCTCATCTCATCTGATCGATAATGAACTAGTATCAATAATAAAACTATGATCAGTAATCTCCCAGTTTTGAGTAACCACAAAGTGTAGGAGGGTTTGGACGGCTGCTCAGTTTCAGGTTTTAACAGGAATTACAGCAATGCTCAGTTGAATTAGTGCACGTGAGGTGCTCAGTTTCAGGTTTTAACAGGAATTACAGCAATGCTCAGTTGAATTAGTGCACGTGAGGTGCTCAGCTCCACGTGGAGCGTCCAAGATTTATTTTTAGGCTGGGCATGCATCTGTCCAGGGATAGAAGTTGATTTACTTCAGGCTGAAGACATCTTGCAGTCTTTCTCAATGTCCTTCTGCACATGCACGTGACAGCCCATGCAGGTACCCTTGGGCTGAAGGTCAGAACAAAGCACCATTCATCCGGACGGCGAGGCACCGGTAACTTCAATCAAGGCTGCGTGTTCTGTTCCCCATGTCAGAGGTTGCCAGGCAGAGAGCACCAGGGGAGTCTGACTTCTTACCTTCAAAGTAACAAGGAAAGCCAATCCAGCCTCTCTTTTTCTTACTCTCCAAGTAACCTGTTGGCTCTGTCTGTCACTGCCCATTAAACAAGACCATGTCAGTGTCCCCAACTTAGGCCAGACACAGGTGTGTTAAGCACTTTTCGCATTTAGAAATCAGTGCCTTGAATTATCAAGTAGCTAAGAAGGCTCAATACACGGAACTAGATGATCTTCTTGCCTGGTTGTCAATCATTGGTCCTATGATTGATCGTAAATAATACCTTGTCATTCCGAGGGCCTTACATTTTCTGGAGGCCGTGCTGGAGTAAGTGCTTGTGTTTTTATCCCAAATTGTTTGTCCGTTGGGAGACATCTCACAGTCATTCTGACATACAATTATTTGTTCCATATGGATGAAGGACGACCACATCCCATAATAAAAACATTCCAGCTCAAAATGGACTCAATTCGAGCGCCCTTTCACCTCTACACTCCAGAAAGGCACACTTGTCCCAGCCCACATCCTGCCTGCAGAACATGCGACCACTCATACCAAACCCCGCAAGAACAATGTCAGTCAATGAATCACATTAGCATCGGGCCTTGCAGTGACAGGGCAAGAAAAATCAATTATCCTTACCATATAACCACTTCCGCAGGTTGGGAGGGAGATTCTGGGAGGAACAGGGAACCCCGGAGAGGGGGGCGGGTTGAGCTATCTGGAGCCGCTCGGCCTGGCCTAAAGCGAACAGTGGGGCTCAACTGGGCTCGGTCACCCCTTCTGCGTAGTTCTGTGCTCATGCATGTATTAGCCTGCTTCAGCTGCGACGGCTCCTGCTGAATTTAGTCCAAAAAGGTTAAATGGGGATTTAGGGTGTGGTGCCAATATTCTCCTCAAAGGTCAGACCTTGAGAAACTCTTTGCTTTCCTTAACGGCACCTCCATTTTGTGAATACGTCTTATCTGCTCGTATATAGACCGTTTGACATTATTATTTAATAGTGCAAATTAAAGTGAAAGACGTTTTTATATAGGGTTTTATAGATTTTAATTTTCTTTTAGCGATAGCTGTTGGTGCAGTTTCACTTTGACGCGGCATATTCTGGGGGATTTGAATAAGAACATGTGGTGTGGAGTTAAGCCCCCGTGCTTGGTTCTGCTTTGTGCCAGCTGTAGTAATAAGCCCCTGTTTCCTGCTTGGGAGTCAGTAACAGTGATCGGAAATAAAACTTTACGGCCTATCAAAGAAAACAAACTCCAGCCTGGCTAACCTCGATTGCAGCCTCGCTGTTACACACTGCCTTGTCCTCCGCTGTGTTTTAACGAGAGTCCTGAGAGTCGCGTGCGTCGCTGTTTCAAAGCACCAGGATGGATGTCAAGCCCATAGCGGGATCTGGCCGGGCTAGGTGTGTCTGCAGAGGAGGGATGGCGATGAGGGATCGGTCTGAGGACTGATTCCGTGCACAAGAGGAGCAGAATTTTGGGGGGGGTGCTATCATTCTGACGTGGTATCTGCCCTCGCACAGACGAGGGCCACAGACGAGGGCCACAGACGAGGGCCACAGACGAGGGCCACAGACGAGGGTCACAGACGAGGGTCACAGACTCCATCCTGGCAGATTCAACAGGTTCTGGGTTTCTTCATAAGCTTTTCATTGTGAATGACTGGACCCTCATAGAAGGTCATATTACTTACAGTTAACATTGGTTCATTTTACCAACTTCAGTCCTGCCTGTAATCTTCGATTCTCTGTGAGAATTAGTAGACTTTGGACTGCATCACTGAAATATGTAACAGCAAGAGCATCCAATGAAATAAGGCACTAAATATAAGTGTATATATAAAACATAAATATAATAAAATAGGCCAAAGCTTTCTTCATTTGATTTTGTGACTTCAAGATCATGAAATTACTGAGAAGACAATGCTCATATATGCAGATTTGCACCTTCAGATGTGCTAGTTTGCAGAGGTTCTGTTTGTCCTACAGCAGAGAGTAAATCGAGCATAGGCGCATTTGAACCCTTTATAGCTTTTAAATGTCAGTCTAAATAAGTCGGTGAAAAAATATGAGTCGGTTCTTGATGATAAAACTTAGCACAAATGTAGGTTTGGTTGAAGGGTAATCTGGTATTATCATAGAATGACGCTATATCGGACCTTTAGAGTGCGACACTGATATGAAAAGCTAAACATGTGAGCATATCATTGAAGAAATAAAAATCAGATAAGGAGTGGAGAGATGAATGTGGCTGAACTGAGGCGGACTCTGGTGCCCAGGCGGCGTGCCGATCAGGACCCGTGACTCTTAAAGGTAGTGGTCTTGACTGGAGTCTGAAAACAAAGGGCTCACTCAGCAAGCACTCTTTTGCTTTACGCCTCAAAACTCATGCGCTCTGCCTTTCAATCGCTTATTGAATTACCGCTAATCACTCAATTAAAATCACATGGTCAATGTCCGTCTCCAAGACACCGGCCCCAAATAACCAAAGCACTGTTGTTTTCGCCAAACATTTTGTGGACGGAATTCTTCCGTGACAATACACAGAGCCCATGGGCCCGTAATACGTATCAGGTTTGCCCAACAGGTCGACACGTGGATCGCCTCGAAATGTTTATATACATCACGTTGGCACTTAATGTCAAGCTGAAAATAGCTTTCACTTTTGTGTTCAGTAAATACTCTGCAAAGTGAAACATAGTTCAAGAGGTGCTGTAGGAGGTGATATGTATTTCATTCCTGTTTTGAAAAGGACTGGTGTCCAGATTCCCTGCAGAGACCCCAAGACAACTCTCCTTACTACAATAACATCCCCTGCACACGCTGAAGCACGTTTCCTACCATTTTCAACCAAGATGCCCCCCCTTTCGGTCCTTTCCATTACCGTACATTAAACGGACTTTAATTTAGGTTTTTTTGTGCTTTGTTTATTCTTCTGCAGCCAGAGAGAAGAGGCGTAAATGAGTGCATACTCATATGAGAAAGGCTTTATGGTCATCCGTGATCTGTTTAGAATTTGAGACTGAAAACTCAGTGGGGGTGAGGTGCTCTCCCATGTTATATCAGGCTCAGCGAGTCTGCTTCTGGTGAAAGGAGAACCGAAACCCTGATTTGTTAACGACTGAAGCCCCTAGACTGCAGCAGGGGCAGCCCCTGTGAGGCGGTAGCCTGTGACTGCCAAGAGAGAAGAGGGAAAGAGGAGGAAATGGGGTCTGGCATGTTGATTCAGGAGAATCCCCACGGACCCCTCGACTTGCCGTCATTAAAGTTTAATTGCTGGCCTGTCTTCGAAGTCCTCCATTCTGATGAGTGGAGGGAACGGACCTGGTGAGTTTGGGAAGGGGCCACAGGGGGACCCGGTGAGTTGGGGAAGGGGCCACAGGGGGACCCGGTGAGTTAGGGAAGGGGCCACAGGGGGACCCGGTGAGTTGGGGAAGGGGCCACAGCGGGACCTTGTCTTTTTGGGAACAGGGTGCACAGTCCCATGTGTCGATAGTCATAAAGCCCTCTCCAACATCATCAACATGGAGGAAAAGCAAAGCGGTTCAAGGTTCTACAGATCTTTGCTCTGAAGAGCAAAGCTGAAGCGCTTTCTGTGGCTAGCCTGATTTCAAAAGCGCGTCTGATCTTTGTTTCAGACTCATTTGCATAATGCGAGCTGATGGATGAACATTAGCCTCCATCTCTCTGCCTTTTGTTTCAGAGGATTACTAACGGGACTATTTCCCAGCAGCACTGCAGCCCACCGGGGCGAGGGCTATCAAAGGGAAGGACGGGGCTTTCAAGCCGGGACACTTCGATTGTGTTACAGATTGTTTCCAGGTGAGATGCCTTTGGGAGGCTCAGCGGTAGGAAATTTGGGGGGGGGGGGGGGGGGGGGGGGGGGGGGGGGGGGGGGGGGGGGGGGGGGGGGGGGGGGGGGGGGGGGG
>JAOYSI010005411.1:0-13564 GCA_025775065.1 Hiodon alosoides
CTCTCTCTCTCTCTCTCTCTCTCTCTCTCTCTCTCTCTCTCTCTCTCTCTCTCTCTCTCTCTCTCTCTCTCTCAGCTTTACCGACCAATGCTAATTTGCACTTTTTGCTCAACCCACAGCAGCATTCTGGTGACCTGAGGCGAAAAGCACTGTGCCAAAGATGACTGATGGGACAGAGCACGGTGAGCGGGTGGGCCAGAGGAGGTTATGCTCGCTGAAAGTGCCGTCTTTATATTGGGGTCTTTTATTAGGGTTGCCCTGTTTCATTGACAGCAATGGAAATTGTGCAGCGTGACCCTCATTCATGAATGCTAATGGTATAGTTGAATATAAATGTTCAGATCCAGTGAACAGTCTTGGTAATTAAGCAACTGCTGGAGATTATATAGTGATTGCTCTGAGGCTGTAACAAGCATGGTTGTATTAGTAAAGATGGCGGTTGAATGGCCATCATGCAAAAAGAAAAGTTGGCTTTCCCTCAGTTTGCAGTGGTTTATGAGCGAATCGTATATGAAAAATATGGGTGGAAATGAATGCATGATTTGGATGGCGTTGATCTCTGCGGATCTCTGCAGGTGAAAAGGGCCAGGAGGAGGGTCCAGAGGCTGCTAGTGTTGAGACAGGAGATGAGATTGAGCGGTGCCCCATCTGCCTAAACCCTTTACTGCAGCGAGACCTGGCCACCCCTGCAGGCTGTGGCCATGTCTTCTGCCTCACCTGTATTCTGAAATGGGCTGAGGTAGGTTGCTGCTCCCTCTCCCTCTTCCAACTACACCCACCTTCATCTGCATTTTTGCCTGTCTAGTCTGGCTGGAGACGAGTGATTAAGTATACCCAAAGGGTGTGTGCATGTGCGTGTGTGTAGGGCACTTACGAGGGGAATTGCTTTACGTTGCAGATGGTTCCCTCTTGCCCTGTGGACCGAAGGCCATTCAGCGTTGTCTACGTACAGAATTCTGTTCTGGGAAGTGTGAAGGTGGCTATGAATTTATGCCATTCGTTTACAAACTAGAGCGCGTAGAATCTAGTCTAATTAGAGTGACCCCGGGTTCATTCATGTGATTGTATTGTGTGTCGTGTGTCACCTAATGAGATCCGATTTGTTTAGATTCCTGTGAAGATAAAAGCCATCCAGGCTGAAATACAGAAAATTCACAGCAACAGAGAAACTGAAAAGGGAAGAGGCAGCATGTTGAGGTGAGTGATTCGGCCAGCTCTAGAACCATTGTACTTACATCTGTACTGTCTGACAATAACCTGTAGACATCAGCCATCAAAATCATAAAAATGACTACTGTAGGTGTGAATTGATAGTGATTTTGTGTTTTGTGTCTAGTTGTGATACTGGTGGCATCTTTACATTTTCATTTCATTTCAACAGGAGTCAAGCCCCAAAAAACCTAGAGGTTACATCCCATGCCAAAGTGAAGGATGATTTTAAAAGAAAATGTATGTTTTCTTGAATTTTTACTTACAAAGTTACTTTCTCCAGAGACTCTGGGAACAGTACAAACATCGGCACTTCGAAGTAGTTTTATTGGGCTAGGGGAAGATGCTTATTAAAGTCTAATTCAAATTTTCTGTTGTAAACATTTAAAAATGCATTTCTTAATTTAAAGTTTCATGGCTTCAGAAAAATATACTTGCAATGTTTCTCTATCTCGTGTGTGTGTGTGTGTGTGTGTGTGTGTGTACTCTTCATTGTTTAAGAAAATCAACTTTATTTCCTGTATTTAAGGTAACGGCTATAAATGTAGGCAAGACACTACTGAGCTGAGGAAGAAAAAGGTTTGTGCTGTCTATTTCTACAGTTTAAAAAGAAAGGATGTAAAGATGAGAAATGGGGTAACAGATGTATTCTATATAAACTGCATTGCTGTGCATATAGCATATGTGCAATGCAGTATTCCTGTACCTGTATTCCCGTCCAGTTCCTTTTGAATCCTAGGATTCTGCAAGGGGGAAGTTGCCTTGCCGTGGTGTAAAAAGGTACGGTAACGTCCCGGTGAAATGCCTTGGTGACGCCTGTGTTCCTCTCTCAGGGGAGGGGAGAACTATGCAGCCCTCGGCATCGCTGGTCCTCCAGCCTGGCGGCCGGACAGCTCGGCGCTCTGACACAGTGCCTGTGAGTACCACTTCGAAGACATGCGATTTGGGGAATCGGCGGAGGTTGAGCTGGGGAAGGGTATGAGCCGCTGAGTGGTGAACTGGGTTAGGTGTACTGTAACCAGAAGGTTGTGGGTTCAGGTTCAACTGATGATGCGAACCGACGTTGGTATGCAACCAGCTGTGTGATATTTTCACCATAAGTTAAAAGAGGGTCTGCTATGTAACTTACTAGTAGTTGTATAATATGGAAATAATCTGGACAGTGAGCATAGCATTGCCTGGCCATCTTTTCTAGCAGTATGGACACCTTCACGCCGGTCCCTCAATCTCTTGCAAATTAATACCTGCCAGTGTGATTTGCACAGTTGATGGCAACATATCAGAGCTGTCAGGAAGCCTAGTGACTTCCTCTTGTAAGGAGACTGGCCAGCCTGTGGACCGGAAATCATTACGGTGGAATCCTGAGAATTTCACGTGCAGCCAAACTGGCAGGATCCCAGCACTGGAGCAGAGCGACAGCCCGGAGCCTGAAATGTGGCCCATGCCTCTGCCAGAATGGGGTCATAAAAAGTTAGCGTGGAGGCGGGCGCAGCTCCAGTATGGCTTTTCAACTCTGAGCTGGCGCGTGCAGACGGAGGGCAGGGGCATCCTCACTGGCCCAGGCTGTTGTACAGAAGTGTGCAAGGCCATCTCGACTGCTGAAGCAGGGGTGACTATGAGAGAACGTGTCAGTGTGAGAGTAAAATGAAGCTGAATCCCCCAGTGTTCAGCACATGTAAGTATATAATGGTGAACGGGTGAGATAAAACTTGTATATCAGGGAGTCCGTTTATATTCCCGAGGCCTCTTGCTGACACAGAAGCCTGTGAACCTGGCAGCATGTTTCAGCGGCGCCGGCCGCATTAGGGAGAGAGGGCGTGTGTTTGTGCTTTGGCTGGAGACGTCGCGCAGCACACTGCGACTGTGTTTTTGCAGCGCAGAATTCGTCGACGTGTACGAAGAAGAGCCCACGGTTCACCGCAAGCGTTGCCGGCTGGAGGTGCAGGAGCGGCACCGGTTACCGCTGGCGACCGCCGTGGCTGACAGCGGCCTCTCCTGGTGAGTTGCCCGCTAAACTAGTCGTCTGGATCCCACTTCATGTGACTTAATAGAGAGAGGGGGTCAGATATAAATGCTGTAGAATTTTAGACTGTAAGAAAATCTTGGTTGATTTGTATAGTAAACACAATTAAACACGATTCTATTGATTCCTGCAACCTTGTTGTGTATATAAATAAATGAGTAGGTCCCTACTAATATTGTGATAGAAAGTGCGACCAAGGGTTAGATGCAGTTGATTTTATATGGTTGTTCAGTATAGTCATTTTGTTTACCTATCTCTCCCAGTTTACCAATCTCTCCTCGTCCCTACGAAATGATCGATGGAGGATTTTCGTTTCTGACACCAGATCCCATTACTACAATGCAGCATGAAGCCGGACGGTTTGGTGAGAGTCCGCTGTTTTCACTTCAGAACGAGGAAGGGTCCAACCTTCAGAATGGTTCACATTACAGGCTACAGAAAAGTTTTCCTCTCAAACTAGATATGGCAGGCAGTACCCAGGACTCATTGAGAATTGAACGTGGCCAGCCCGGTACGTTGGCAGCAGGCTGTGTGGAAGCACTTCAGACTTCATTAACACACGATTATCAAATGTTACCTGGTGTGCTACGACCTAGTTATAAATGTTGTTGTGAAGTGTTGGCTCCTTTTGATTTGAGTTAGAAAATCAGCCCTGATTACATACCTTGCCTCAGAACAACTGGTTTGCTGGGTCTTGTTAAACCCATTCAACAAATCACACAAATGGCTAGCTAACTTTCCCTGTAAACCACGTAGCCAAGCTAGCCATTTATTTGGTCAACGGATCGGATTTACATTAGATGCTTTAATGGATAGAATATTCTCTGGTAACTTATCAAAGTTGAATGTGTAACTTGAGGTAAACCAACACTTGTGTGTTGGGAGATATTTTTGGCAGAATGCAGTTTTTGTCTGTGTGCCAGTGCAAAAATGTACCCCCATTTGGCAGGTGTTAATTTCATCCCCACCCCCATCGTTCCATAGTTAACAAACTCCCTGCTGCCCCAAAGGTGGCTTGGGTACCCATCATGTCCATTATTTATATGCTAAACCAAAGTCCTCACCCAAAGTGCTTCTCTGAATTTATATGCACGCTAGGTCTCATGCCTGTTGCCTTAATACTATATGCAGTCTATTAAACCTTCATAATATCAATGCTTGGCTATGTAGAGCTAGATTGTTACCTTTAGCTTCTGAACCTGGTAAGTTTTTAGGGTTGTTCTGAGTGCTATAATACTACAGAGGGTGGACTTTGACCTTGATCTGCTTTTACGGAGTTTGCGTTTCTCCACTTGCAAGCTGACTGAGTTTTCCTTCGGCCTTTTGCTGCAGCCTTCCAGGGAACAGTGTGCGCTGTGACATGCACTAAAGGAGAGGAAAAGAAGGGTAGCAGGGCGACCGGCTCGAAAGGCGCGAAGGGCAAGGCGCAGACTACGCCCACGCGGTGTTCCATCCGCAACAGCAGAGCGGTGGAGTTGTCCCCAGCGCAAGACCCGGGCTCCCCGCAGTCCGGCCACTCCGACTCCAATTCCTCCGCCCCGGACTCCCCTCCGAAGGCCGGCGGTGCCCCGAGGGGGAACAAGAAAAAAGCCGGCAAGAGGAAAGCCAAGCAGGCGCCGAGGCAGAAGCCGGGCGCTAAGCGGAACGCCCGGGCGAGGAGGAAGGCCGCTCCGGAGCTCCAGAGCAGCACGGAGGAGAGCGGCGGCGGAGCGTCGGAGAAGGACGGGGAGGAAGAGAGCGGAAAAGAGGCAGAGCGGCGGGACCCTGAGGAGAACGTGGCTGACGCCTCCGGCCGGCACTCGGATGGAGACTCGGACCACGAGGACGAGGGTCCGGGGAGCGCAGGGAGCGCGGGGTCCGAGGACGAGCAAGACGCCAAGAACGGCAGCAGCCCTGACGGGACGGAGGAGGTCTTCCGAAACGATTCCACCCCCCCGTCTTCGGAGGAGCAGGAGTTGGAGATGGAGGACCTGGAAGCGCGGGAGAAGCCTGCGCTGTCCTCCGACGGCGAATGTTCACCCACACCTGACTGTGGGGAAGAGGGGAACGCTTCTCACGGAGAGACCCCGGAAAAAAGCGACTCGCCCACCTCCCTCGATGAAGAGGTGGTTAACGGGGAGCTCGAGGACCAGCCTGCAGATGGCCCGGTGGACGCTGCGGAGCCCTCTGCTGCGGAGGAAAGTTCTGGAATGGTGGAGGCCATCGAGCTGAGCCAAGACACCCACAGTGGCTGTGGTCCCTCAGAAAGCTGGAAACCCAGCAGCGCCCCTCCAACCTCAAACTCTCCCCAGGAGAGCTGTGAAAGCATAGCCGGGCCATTTCCTGGGGCGAAGGTTTCAGAATCGCTGGGTTCGGACGAGACGAACAAAGAGGGGTTTGAGGACAACACAGAAATGGTCCCCATGGACTGTGACTTGCCCGGTAGCGATCAGGATGACTTGAAAGATGAACAGGAGAAAACGCAGACACCGCCGCACCCCGCGTTGGTCAGCCAGGCCCCTGATGAAGGCCAGAGACCCGAGCAGAAGCTGCTGTGTGAGGCCTCAGCCGGCGCTGAACCCAAAGAACAGGCGGCGGGCCGACACCGCAGGTCACGCTTCCACTCTGCCACCACCACTTGGTCGCCCAAGAAGGAGTCGGAGCAGGAGCAGCAAAGGTCTCGCTCCCGGTCCAGGGACAACAGCGGCAATTCCAGGGAATCCCGAGGGGAGCGAAACCGATCGCGCTCCTGCTCCAGGGACGGCAACAGCAGCTCGTCCTCTAGATATAAACCCAGGGCCTCCAGCAGAGACAGGGAGGGTGAAAGAGACGCACCGAAAGGCGAGGACTACCGAAGGAGCCGGAACAGGGAGCGGACCAGCAGGAGGCGCTCAAGGACACGGTCTCGTTCCAGGTCTCCGTCCCGGTCGCGATCCAGGACCAGGACGTATGGCAGAGGGTCGCCATCGGACCGCGCAGAGCCGGGCGGACAGTCTCCTCGGAGGAGGGACAGGTGGTCCAACGACAGCAGGAGGAACCCCAGGGGAAACTACCAGTCTAGGGCACATAACCAGGACAAGCAAAGCGGTTACGCCGGAAAAGAAGGGGACGATTCTGGAAACGGAGGCTTTCCCGAAAACTCGCCGGAAAGGGGCAGAGCGGAGAATCCCGATTGGGTGAAGGAAAAGGTGAAGGCGGACTCGGAGGCTCGGGGCAAACCGCAGTGGGAGGAGGACCGCAAGAACGGCCCGGGAGACTCGTGGACTCGCAGCGGCAACCAAGGGGGCTGGAACTCGGATCGCAGCCGCGGCGCCGGCCGAGGCCAGAGGGGCGACTTCCGAAGGGGGGACGCCTCCCAAAATCGGTGGCAGTCTCGAAATTCTTTCTCAGGAACGACAAACAATTCAGGGAATGACTCTTACAGCAGGTTCAATGAGAACCGAGGAAACCGCAGGGAGGGCGGCGTGGACTTCCCTGAGCCTCCAATGGACCGCTCGGGCTGGTCCACAGCCTCCAGCTGGGCTGTGTGCAGGACGCTGCCCGCAGATGTGCAGAACTATTACTCGAGGAGGGGGCGCAACTCTGCCACCTCAGGAGGTGGGTGGAATAGACCGGAGGAAGAGAAGCCAGCACAAGGTAAAACCGTACATCACATTTACACGCATCTTTAAATGACGAATGAATTTAAGGTTCTAAATACTTAAGTTCAGTTGACTACTGTTTTGGTTTGTGGAGTCAGTTTTGAAAGTGTATATCTTGATCTAGGGCTGTCAAACGATTAAAATAATTAATCACGATTAATCGCATGATTTTCTGTAGTTAATCGCAATTTGTGCTCAAATTTGGCCCTAAATAAACAATTTTCCATTTAAAAAGTAGTTTGTTATGGCATATTGTGTTTTATTGTAATGGAAAAAAACAATCTTCGCTATTGCGTTTGTTAGCTTGCTGCTCGTTGACTTGTCCATTTGTCTCCTGCACACGAACTCTAAAAGAGTAGGCTGCTGCTGTCCTGCACATTGCTAGCCTTCTCACTACTGCTGCCGGCGTCAACTCTGTGTCTTGCTTGTAAATGATACTTCAGACTCGACGTACTTCGGTGATACACAAATTCACCCTTACAGTAGCTGCAAATAACTTCTTTTATCCAAAGACCCAACTGTAAGGGTTTTGTAATAAAACTGGCCTTTAGCAGCTTTCTCCATCATTCAAGCTTATTTGATCAGCAAAGCTATATCTAAATTCAAGCAGTTTGGCATGGTTCTAAGGCTCCAAAAAAATGCGTAAATTTGCGACAAAAAAAATTAACGGCATTAAGCATTTTAATTAATCGCAAGCGTTGACTCCTGACAGCCCTAATCTTGACGTAGTAAAGCAAAGTCTTCAACCCAGGTATTTTATCAAGGCAATGTGTCTGTATAATTTATGGTTATGTTGAACAGAAATTTAAGTTGATAATGTAAGGGTTGCCCTGGTAAGGTGGCTCTAAAGTAATTAAGTTCTTGGTTTAGGTCCCCCTCAGAGTGATCCCAATCCTCTGAGTGGCGGTGAAGGCCCGCCCCCCCCTCTGAACGTGGTCCTTCCCCGGCCCGTGGGCCTTCTTCCGTTTCCCGTGGGCGCACACGCCCCCCCGGCTCCCTTCGCCGTCCCCTCTCAGGTCCCGGTGTACCTCCACTCCACCGCCCCTCTTCTGCAGGGCCCTCCAGCAGCATCTCAGGGCTTGCCTCCGCCCCCGCCACCACCGCCCCCCATGCAGCAGGTCGACTGCCAGCTGCTGCAGGTGCGTTTCTGAACCGCTCGCACTGGGGAGGCGTTGATGATGTATTTTTTCCCATGTTGAACGTTTCGGAGAAGCCTCACCTTAAAAGACAGAAAGGTTTGTTTGTTTTTGGGTTTTACTAACATAATGAGCAAATGTTATTTAGCTACATTTTAAATATCTCTGGATGTCCCCCCAGTAAAAAAGAAAAGAGAAGACTTTCATTATCTGCATCAGTGCAGGGAATAATGGTTCTGATTTAAAACAATCTTCTACATAAATCCACAGAGAGGTTGTTGTATTCCAGTTGGCTTGCTTAAGCGTAGAGCATAGGAAGGCTTTAATTAAGTCCAAACAATGTTTTGGACCAACTCAAACCATTGACAACCCACTAAATGCATTAGTTTTATTTAACAGATTTTTTTGGTGAGCATCTTGTTTTCTCTACTCAAGAAAGTTACTACTCAGAAATCAAAGTTCCAGGCTATACCTAGCTACAATATTCAACTTGGTTAAAATAACTCTGGCAAACATTTTTGTTGTATCGTTGCGGAATTTCAGTATAAAATTTACCGAGAATTCACATTTAATTATTTTAATGATGTGTGCAATTACTTTTACAGTGAAATTGTAACGTGATCAGTGTAATTACTTGCGTCTGGTGTCTCGCGGTCCCCGAACCGAAGCCACGGGCTGCAGGTGCACAGCTGCTCCGGAAGCCAGGCAGGGTTTGAGCTGTATTGACAAGTCCTCCCCCCTCTCTCGGCCCTCTCAGCAGGCAGTAAGCAGTGGTAAAGTGGGCCCCCATCTCCTGTCCAGTCTCACCAAAGCCCCAGGCTCCTCCTTCACACTGCCATCCTCCACCACTCAGCCCCGCATCGCGGAGAGGCTCGCCACAAGCATGGAGCTGGAGGCGCACGTGGATAGCTCCAAGAAAGAAAAGGCATGTCGTCGACACCGTGTGAACGTTGACACAACGTTACTGTGCCTGTAAAGGCCGGGCCCGAAACGGGCAAACCAGCTCCTGCTTACACTCCGCTTCTCCTTACATTCTCCTTACAGGAGCTGAAACAGAGAAGATCAATGAAACTTGCATTTTAAGCATGTATTGCTAATTTTACACAAAGTGCTCTGATTTATTATTTTCAATGGTTTAGATATACTTCCGAAAGGCAGTATTTAATTCTACTGGCTTGTAAGGCTAGATTTACCCCAATCCCATCTCCAATTTTCTGTTTTATTAGATCTCTTCCACACTGGGAAATGGTCTGTCAGTATAAAGACGTGACTGAATTGCACGGGGTATTGCACGTAGTAATGAATCTCCCTCTCTGAGCCTTAAAACAAAGGCTAGTGCAGATGCAATTGTCAAGAGTCGCATGCCTATAAAATCGTACAATGCATGTTTTACGTCGACTCGGGCCAGGTGAGTTTCATGTGATACTGAAGTAAATGAGAACCAGTCATACCATTGGATATTCCCGTTTTTTGTTTTTTGTTTTTGCGATGTGGAATTTTTGCCTTTATTCTGGAGCCTTATTTCTTGGGTTACTCAACGTGCCGTTTAAGTTTCCACGGTGAATGGTGAACTGAATCCCACGTTCTGCTTCGCAGAAGCTGCAAATCAAGGAGAGAGCCGTTCATGAAGTGAAAATGGCCATGAAACCTTACTACCAAAGCAAGGACATCACCAAGGATGAGTATAAGGAGATAGTGCGCAAAGCGGTGGAGAAGGTAGGTCCGGCGTTCCAGCTGTTGCCTCCGCCCCGTGCCGGGGGTTTGTCAAGTTGCCTGGGAGCGCTTCAACCTCGTTTTGCGTTTCAGATCTGCCATAGCAAGAGCGGAGAGGTCAATTCTGGGAAGGTGGCGAATTTGGTGAAGGCCTACGTTGACAAATACAAGCACGACCGCAAGAATAAATCCGATGACCATAGCAAGTGTTGAAAAATGCAGGATCTCCAACCGTTTGCAAGTGCAATTTCTACCAGCTGTATGATGATATACATGTTTTGATATCTTACCTTATCTTAATGAATGAAGATTTTCTATAGAGTTCATATTTTGTTTAAAATAATCAAATTGTAAATTATAGTATGAAAGCCTTTATTTTAAATAGATATGGTGAATTGGGAACTACTGTAATTCACTGAACCCCTCTGATAGTTTGGGTTTATGGTTAGCATGGCAGACCAGTGTAATGTTGTCTTGGTTTATTGTACAGAATAATGAATTATGGGTAATAAGACCCTCTCCTCTTGTAGCTGGTGGGTGCAAGAGCTTACTCCATTAAGACCTTTCTCGAATACTTTGGTTCAAGCTGTTAACACGTTACTTTGCTTTTTAAGAAATATTGTAATGTAGTAATTCTCATTAAAAACCTAGTTGAATGTGTTACCTTTATAATTATGTTTCCTGAACTGGAAAAACGCGTGCAGGACCCATCAGCTTGTATGTGAACGTATCGGAAGCCTGTGTCGTTGGGTAGTGTTCGTTACTGATCATTTTGTGAGAATTCAATGTGGAAGGTAACTAGGTTTAGCCTGTAAGGGAAGCCAGGAGTTTTCTAGGAGAAATCGTGTGCCCTAAGCCTCGTCGGATGTGCTGTACGAACACAGTAGCTGTTATCCAGAGAGCAATGAAATAAATTATCTGCTGCTTTGTGCATCTGGAGCGTGTGTGTGTGTGGGGTTTTTTTCTTTTTTCAGTCCCCGGTTTACACTAAAAAAGGACTAATGTTCTTTTTTTTTCCCATTGTGGCTTTCCAAAATAATCAACTAGTGCTTTTAAATGCATTGCTTTCCTGATCACTTTGTTTGCAAAATTTATATTTAAAACAATGTCCCACCAATTAGAAGAGAGAAAAACACCAAGTGTGAGACGGTATGGAGAAACAGTGTGCTGTCAAGTAATGGGACAGGTCCCTTTTTTGTAGGCTTGAACGACAATCAGGTTAAAACATTTGATTAAGGCCCAAAAAGGTTTGAAAGTTCACTTGTTTTATGTGGTCTTTACACTTGTTCAAAAGATATCATCTAATGTAGATAGTTTGTAAAATATAGCAGGGAAGATGATTATGGCTTTGCTCTAGAAGGAGGGTGTTTTAGTGTATACAATACTTTACTTTTTACCAGCAAAATCAATGGAATACTCAAACTTCTTTTGCTATTTCAGAGATAATTAAACATGTAGTAACAGTTCAGGTGATCAGCTGTTAGTCAATACATCCCCAAAAAAAAACGTTGGAAAACATTCAAGAAATCTGGCCTTTCACAACCTTTATAACCTACATTTCTTTTAGTGAAGTGCAGCAAAATAGGCAAGTGCCAGCTATCTGATGTGGAAACATACCTACTATCTTGCAAGCAATCAGCCTTTGCAGTCGCTGCAGTACCAGTGGCTGAGAAGACAAAAAAAATAAACTGTCATGGCAACATTATTTTATAAGACTGCGGTCACAACACCAAGTGTAATGTGGAGTAATACTCAGAATTCCTTAAGGGGAAACCATTAGTGATGGGAACCATGGTTATGAAAACCAAACTTTTAAAAAACATTTATCAGTCTCTCACTTACCCGAAAACCTAGGGTCGATGGGTTTTGGTTCTACTTCAGCCCTTTACGCAGACAGTAAGTGACCTCAGCTGGCGTTTTGATTAGCAAATCCCAGGTTAATTGCTAAAACCAGTAAACCTTGCTAAGGTATTCCGTTTGCAAACTCTGCCACGCTCATTTGCCACATTGGTCAAGATCGTCATGAAAAAGGCTTAACGGGCAACTCCATTACCTGCTCGCTACTTCACATACAAGTTCTCTATGTATGCACGCAGACCTTAAAGTCCTTAGTGCCACACATACTAGCAGTAGTAATATGTTCCATTGGGCGCTAACATTAATGAACAACAAATGAGACCTTGCAGCAAGTGATGTGCCAGTGCAAAAGAGAACATAAAATGTCAGAGCACTAATTATTTAGAAAGCTTGCAATTTTATAGATGATCAGCTTTATTGGTGTTAATCAAAATGTACAAATCTTATGGAAAATAAATGTAGATAATCTTCAATATAAAAAAATATCTGTTCACAACAGCCTCAGTGTGCCATGGCTGTGGAGTAAACTATAGGAGGACACAACGTAAGTGGTGAATGGTAGACACGTCAGAGCAATACCCCAAAACTGAAAAAATTTTAAATCAGGATTTCCACCATCTCACATTTATACATCCAGTTCATGGTAAGGAGTTCAAAATTAAATGAAGGACAAAAAAAAAAAAAGTTCATTCTTTTTATTTAAAATCTATAAACAGTCAAAGTAAATGAAGCCAATCTACGACAGACTGTTTGGTCTATTTATATGGCAAACTCCACTAACACAGCAGAAATGGTGATGGGGTGAGTCCCCGTTTGGGTGCGGATACAACAGGCAGTTATGTCACACAATGCGCTGTGGGGACGACAGTCTGGGGACTTGAGCCGGAATGTGGCACGGCGTTAACAGGGAGGGGAACAGTACAATAAAACTCCACGCTATATTAAGATAGAAAACGTAGTGAAGAAAATAGAATACCTGCACATAAAGCAAATATAACACAGGAGAAAACTCGTATAAAACTCCATGTATTTAAACCTATTTACAAGTACAAAATTTTTTTTCCATTCAAGCACTCAGCTTTTAGAATGACAAACGTTTACAATGGATACATGTTGGGGGGAGGGGGGGCCTTGAATAGCTTTTCTTCTACAAAAATGACGATATATTATTCCATACTCTTTCAGCCAGCAAAATGAGTTCTACAAGGTATTATATATTACAAAAAAAAACCAAAAAACACAGTTCCACAAAAACTGTTATTCCCCCGGCATCAGTACCTTTGCAGAAGTATGTACAGTTTTCTAAGAACATTCATCCACCAATGGGTGGACAACACATTTAATACAAGTGACAGGGAGCATTAATAATAATAATAATAAAAAAACAAACCCTAACCAAACCTACCAAAATAATGCTTCCATGATACCACAGAAAATGTTCTCCTGTGGCTGCAGCGGCTTGTAAATGGACTTTATATTTATATATTTATATTTATTTATATATTCACAGATATTTACAGGATTGTTTTATTTATTTAATCATATTTGTATTTATTTCAATAATAAATAAGTGAAAATATATCAGCTCAAGTAAGAAAACCCAGCTACCAAGTTGTAAAGAGAAAAACTATCTATCCAGTCATCAGCTGAAACACCAGCTCCCCTGCACTCCCAACAGGGCCCATAGGCCTCAAGTTGCTCGAGTTCAAATTCAAGCCAGTTTAGGCAAACAGTCCCAGGATTTTCTAAAAAGTGTGCTCATACTGGTCTGGGAATAGAAATTTCATCTGATTGTAAAGTATGTGTTATGTGGCTGGTAAGGAATTCTTCTCAGGGTAACCCACTCAAGATAGCTGGTGGAGGATCCTGTGGCAGTTTGTGGAAAACACGGGTGTTACATTCCCCCCCCCCCCCCCCCAGGGCCAAAAACGGGGCCGCACCCGCGGGACTGACGCGTCACGCCACGAGGCGGGGGGGGGGGGGGGGGGGGGGGGGGGGGGGGGGGG
>JAOYSI010005412.1:0-13564 GCA_025775065.1 Hiodon alosoides
CCCCCCCCCCCCCCCCCCCCCCCCCCCCCCCCCGCCCCCCCCCCCCCCCCCCCCCTCCAGCCGTAGCATCAGTAAAGAGGCAGATACCCTCCAAACCTGGACATTCAAAGCACTAGAAGGGCGAACCACAAAGTGCGCGTACTCGTCGTCTGCAGCACTTCAGACCATCCTTCCGGAGGCCAGGCCAGCTAATACCGGCCCCGCTCTGTTTTTTAAATAAGTCTGTGTGTTAAACTGGGCGGGTGCAGGAAGAAAGAGGGTGAAAGGCTCAAAGCTGCCAAGAGTACTGTGGCGTGTGGCCACAAGGGAGCCGCATTGTCCTAAGTGACAAGATATTCTTCCCCAGACAGCAGGATCATTTTGAGTCGTTTCCGGGCGGAGACAGATTAATGCAGGCGAGCTGGCGAAAGGGTGGTCGGTCGAAAACACGGCGCCCCTCCGACCCCACAGCCTTTTTCGGAGAGCAAAGCGTCCCAGGCAAGAGCCGGGAGTACTCGGACAAGCGAAGTTTCAATCTTTAAATAATCGAGGTTTAGCTTGCAATCAAGGATCCGGCCCTGCTCCCCTGCTGTAATGTAATAGAGGAGGGGAAGCTGGTGAGGTCTGCCTGCAGCCTCGTAGCAGAGGGCTGTTTTTTCTGCTCTCTTCCCCTGGGTTTCCCATCATTTTGCAATGGGCTGTTTGACAGCCTGCCAGTTCTAATGCCGCCAGTGTAATGTCCCTTGTCAACTCCGATAAACTCATGTATCTATCTTAGAGCTTTCCCCTAAAAACTTTCATTACCAAAGTGATTAAAAATTATCTTTAATTTAGGGGGACCACAGGCAGAATCCTTGGTAAGAAAAAAAAAAAAAGAGAGAGAGGGAATTTAAAGGAGGACACTGTAGGGAGGACGTTTTCTCATTTCGACTTGGGAGGATCTGCGTCGGGAGTCTAAATGTGCAGCTTATGTGTGAAGGGGAGTATCAGGGTGGGATTCCAGCAGAGTGGTTATTACTTCAGAGAGACCGAAGAGGTTTCAGGTCAATGGCTACCATGTGAACTATGTCATTGTTATACCGTGGTTTGAGTATATTGTTTTATGACCTTCTGTAACACTGTTTCAGATTTCTGCTCATCTGTGACTTTTTTTGTCCTAACTTTGGGTGGCCAGATACCTTAGGTTGGTATTAGAAAAATTAGATAAATGTTTAGTTATCTAATGTAAGTGTCTGGTAATGAATCCATAGTTCAGTGAACAGAATCCACAGCACTAAGCAGGTTCCTGGGGATGGAGGTTTTTAGAATTATTAGCTAATGCTATTTAATAAAGACCATAGCTTAACCTGAACATAATTAAAGTAAAAAGCGTTGACATAGTACAAATTTGTAATTCACATTATTGCAGAGAGTTTGTATAAAATCAGATGTTTAATCATCAAGGATTCAACAAGTTTCAGAATATTTCAGAAAATATGTAGTTTCAATCAATAAGTAATAATTGACAATTGACAAAAATATAAATTCAAAGCTAGAATGCCACATGCATTACCGACTGTTATTACTGGTTATTACTACTATATTACTAAAGTCTAAACTTTATTTAATGTACACGTACACAGTAAGGTGTTACTGCCAGAAAGCTGCCAGAACAGCCTTGGTGTGTCACAGTTCGACATCAGCCTTCCTTATCAGTCACTTATTTCAGCTACTGACATCCCATCATTCAATTAACATGAAACCCATGTGAACTTGTTCAATCACCCTCTGCTCCCATTCGCGATGCACCTCCCAAGTTGGTTTTCTGTTCCACGTATAAACCCCTCACTAATCCTCAGTCTTTGTGAAGTTTTGTCAGTTTCACTTCAATCTCCGAGCGTTACTCCCTGTGCCTTAGGGTTGCCTTAGGATTCCTTGCCTGACCTCCTGACCATGAGTTTGGACTTTCTTCATTACTCTGTTTGCCTGACCCTTGCTTGTGACCACGACCACGTCTTTGCCGTGCCTCGATTGCCCGGTCCACGCCGTTCTGACCATCCCTCTCAGCACTGCAACTGGGTTGGCCTGTTCCTGTGCTCCGTGACACAGTGTACCTTGGCATAGATTCTACAAGTCTCTGGAACACTACTGGAGAGATGGAACACCATTCTTACGAAAAAGAAAACACCTATTTGGTGTTTTGATAATGATGGTGGAGAGCGCTGTCCTACATCTCCCATAGGTGTTCAATTGGGTTGAGATCTGGTGACTGCAAAGGCCATGGCATAAGATTCACATCATTATTTACACTTATCAAACCATTCAGTGACAGTCCCCTTGTAGCCAGTGGATGGGGGAATTGCCGTCCTGGAAGAGACCACTCCAATCAGGATAGAAATGTTTCAGAATAATCACTCAGAACAACTTCGTAAGGATTTGCAATGACCCGTCCCTCTAAGTGGACAAGTGGACCCAATCCATTCCAGGAAAAAAGCCCCCCACAGCCTAACAGAGCCTCCAGACCCCCACACTGATTGTTTTTCCTTGAATTTGTTACGCTTCTATATATGCTGAATGCCTGGCCATGTTGTGAATAGCTCAGGCAGATACACAAAGTATGTAGAGACGTTTCCCTCAAATCGAAAAATAATGAATAAATAGTTTGCATCCCATCACCCATCCCATGTCCCATCACTTTCTAAATGTATTTAGTGAAAAATGTTATCTTGTAAGACCCTCACTAAAATCAAACACTGACATCTTTAATAATATGGAAAGGTACGGATGCCTCTTATATAGTCTTTTGATGGTAATGTCAGGCTTGTTGATGGCTTGTGGCTGTGACAGATTTGTTCGAGGGTGGACACTTGGCAATTAAATAAGGCTCGCCTCGGAACGAGGCAATGGGTGCCGCGCTATAGCAAGACGGGAACCGATGGGTCGATTCGTGCAGGCGATGGGGCGGCGATTCGATACAAACCAGGGCCCCTTTTCCTAGAGTGTGGCATGTCCAAGCCATCAATCATCCAGTCCGACTCTATCCTGAGCAGTAACTGTGGCTACGCACACGTGTTGATCCATTGTCCCCCGTGGGGCTGGTCAGGGACGGCAGCTATGTCCTGGCAGAGATGGGCCACGCTTAGTTGCCTGGGTGCACAACCCACCATTCTACGGTCTCCAACAGAACCACAAGTTCCGTTGTGTGTGTTCCTCTGCCTGTCATTGAAAGGTTATATATTTTTTTTATATTTTTGTTGATTAGAGGTTATGAAAGCATAATGATGAATGAGGAAATACCTGTTTGGTACACCACTTAATATAAAAAAGCAGGTTTGGAAATACAATATGAAATATTCAATGATAAGAAGCAGAAATGTATGCTGAATAACGTTCACAAGGGTGGTAATGTGATTAACAGATAAGGGAACCGTCATCCTGGAAGAGATTTGCCATTAAAATATTGTCATTTATTACCAGAACATCAATTCCTTCCCCATTCAAAGGGTGATATGTGTTTTTCCAATTAGAAAATGTTATACTCGTAGTAACTGCTTTCATTACAATGTATACGGATGTGTATAGGGTTGCTCTGATGTCCGATGACCCATGTGACTGCTGCTCCGTGGGAGAAGTGACGTTAAGGAGGCACTTACGGGGTTGTGGTGGTGGTGTCATTCACGGCATCGCCTGCGACACTTTCTCTGGGAGTTATACAGGGAACGAAGCAAACTAACGCACCCTTGCTATTGAAATACAGTTTCTTAAAAGCATCATTACAACGTTGCATTAATCGTATATAGTACACACCCATAAATAATGGGATTTTTCTTTAATTACCTAAGATGTTTTCTTTCAGAGGAGGCCGCCTTAATGCCCCGGCTCTTCCGAAGGGGTGGATGAACGGCCGGGCCGTTGCTTCAATTAAATTTCCAAGGTGAGCGGAAAGTCTGGCCAGCAGGCTTTTGGAGGTGAGAAAAATGCAAAGCAGTGCGCTACAGCAGGACAGGGCTTAATTAGAACTATTGCAGGAGAGCCGGTGTGTGCCGCAGAAGGGGGTTTGGGGATGGTGGGCAGGGCGGTCAAGGGGTCAGTCCAAAGCCCCAGAGAAACAACCTTTCTCGTTAATGAAACCCAAAAAGTGATGACTGTACCAAGCTTAAAGGGGAGCAGGGGGGAGCAGAGGGGGGCAGGTGAAAAACAAATCGCGACTTTGAGGTAAATTGATTTCCAGGGATAAGTGAGATGAGATGCCCACCACGAGGATCTTTGATGTAGCGACGGGGAAGTGGGGGGTTTTTCTGTGCAGATGAAGCCGTTGACTTCGAAACAGTACACGGGTCCTGGGCCGGCGGCATGCTGGGAAGAGATTCACCAGCATAGTCTTACTGTCAGTTTGACAGACAAAAGAATGTCCTGCCGTGAATCCACAGGTCTAGAAACCCGAAAAGAAAAGCAAAAGCAAAAGTGGTTTGTTTAAAAAGAGTCCACCTAGAAGAGAATGTTATAGAGGACTGATAAGATTCCTATAACAGGATTCTGTTCTGTGGAATCAAGAACAGAATGATCTTATCCCAATGTTTTGGGCCGGGCTGGACTGGAACTGAATTTTTAATGTCACAAACGCGTCTCAGACACTCTCAGGGAACCAAACGCAGAAATACGAAAACAAAGGTAGATACACATCTGTGCATTTATTTTTTATTATTCAAAACCGTTTAATCAAGGGCTCATTTCTAGCTTTGGCTGTAATTTGTATATTTCTCTCTCACACTCATGCACACACATCACTGAGCATGAGGTTAGCTCTCCAGTGAGTGAATGTGTATTAAAATACATCCCGGGCAGACCTATTTACTTTTTGAGTAAGAGTTCCATTTTGTCATAAACACTTCAGTACATATTTCTTAAAGTGTGGTTTCGGCAGTCAAGCAGAGGCTGTTTAGATAGACGTTACGAGCCTGCAGACGACCCTAAGAACATCAGAAACGTTTTCCTCCCGCTGTAAGGAAGGACTAAAAGAGGCTAAGGTTTGTTGGATTCATCCGAAGCGTGTCTTCAAAGGACGTGTATGGTCTCCTTATAAACAAGTAATTAAAGATCAAGTCATTTGAGTTTGCAATATCATTCATAGGTAATACACCTGGGAGATGAGTTTTCGACACATTTTGATACATTTACCGTGGTCAATTTACTAGTAAATTTAAAAGCAGAGGAGATATTAACCTGCTAATGCAACGTCTTTGCCCTGATGGAGTGATCTCCTGCACAGTCACCTTTCAAGCTCTTTTCCTCCTGATGTTTTTATTTGTTGTGGCTATATCCAGAGTTTGATCAAACAAATGCAGTCAGGGCCTAATTCATTGCATCTTTCTCCAGTTTGTCATTTCCTCACAATTCATGGCTCGACTTTTCGCCTGCCCCCGTCTTCGTGCCATCAATCGTGTCTTCATATTTAAACACCAGCCGCTGGATCCTCAGATGAAGAGAAACTCTCGGTGTCAGAGGATAGCGTGTAGATTTTATTCCCCAAAAACGTGGCACCGCAATAAATTTATGTGGATGCCTGGGGATCCTCCGTCAGGTGTGCAAGGACTTTACAGCGTGCACAACGTTTTCTCCGGCATTAATTACGTTCAGGCACTACCTGCTCTGGTGCCTGCGTATGCGGGATCCAATTCACTGTCGGGTCTTTTGCTCTGCACTTCCTAGCGCGCACCTCTTGGTTGGCTGCCTGAGAACTCTGGCCATCTGTGGCTCCGTGTTCGCTGTGGTCGTCCTGTTTTGCCATCCCTCGAAAGCACCCATTAGCCACTACTAGACTCGTGAGTAGCAGATTGTGGTTCCGGAAGGGCTCCTGCTGTTGTACCCTTGAGAGCAAGGTACCTAAAACGGTCCCTGCTGTGCAAATGGATGGTTAAACATTTTCAGCGGTACAAGTAGCTCTGGATAAGAGAATCTGCAGATAAATAACCTGATGTAATAACCTTAGAAGGCCCCTCCCTGCACCAACACCACCAGTACCATTCATTTCATAAATTGAAGCAGTAAGGTCCATCATGGTCGCAGTTTAGGAACACTCATCAGTTTGGATTTAATAGGGCTGTCTGATCAATCACCTGCAAAGCCACCACTCGTCATGCAAATGAAGCAGCCAGCTGTGAGAGGGAAGCTGCCTAGCCCACACAGAAGGCAGCCTCATCAGGAAGAGGGACGTAAGCGGAGTGTTGGCAGACACATCGATGGCGGTAACGTACGACCAGTCAAAGCCGAATATTAATACATACATGCATACCTTTCGCCTCTGTTGGCAAACATGGGCGTTCAGGTGAGACTTCAATGTCACGTTGCGTGCCCCCGTCTCTTCCTCTCAAAAATAGATCTGCGTGCCTGTAATCCTAACGAACCGGCAGAAGTGCACTTATCTCTCATTCCTCACCTCTGCGTGGAGCGTTAGATCTTACACTTCGCTCCCTGCAAGCAAGTCTTTCCGTTCTCTTCCTACTTCAATTGGCTGTAAACAATGGTGAGTGAATATCTCTCTCTCAGGGGACCTGCTTTCTATGGGGGACTAAACGTGCAAAGGAACACTAAATCCCCAAAAACAATTCTACATCCAACTCCATCCTGCTCTCTAGGCAATCCTTAGGCTTCTACTGAAATTCCCTGAAGGCCTTCAGTCAATCAGTCAATTTTATTTGTTATACCGCCGAATGAATAGATCACATTTGTCAGAGGGGATAAAAAACAAAAACAAAAAAACTATTAAATACACACAAACCTCAGAGACAACCGTGAAAGAGAAATGTGAAAAATATTCTCTGAACTCGGAGGCAGTCGAGAGAACTCCTGGAAAACAACACTATAGTGTGGTGCTTTCAGAGCCGGATAAAATGGCCATATTATTGTGTTCTTTCCTGCAGTGGTGATGAGGGAAGCAATGGAGGAGGTCACGGGTATTGCTGCTACCCACCCCCCCCACCGGCCCCCAGCAGAAGTGAAAGATTCAGCCAGATAAAATTCACCGGACGGTCTTGATGTGGCAGATAGAGCTGTCAAACGTACGTACTTCCGTGATGCAGACATTGAATGCTGAAATAGCCTGCATGGTTTCTCCCCTTACTTAAGGAAGCCATACTCAATTATGTGGATACAACGTTGTTAAACAGAAATCCCCTTGCACCATTTAGTCAAAGTCCTTGTGCCAGCTGATGGCTGGACTTTGGTCAAGGATAATTTTCTAAGCACAAATAAGGCAATTTGGAAGTTTTTTTTTTTCCCCTCAGTGCCCGCTATGTTGCTTTCGTAAAAGGACAAATATAACATTAACATTCATATGTAAATCACAGCTGGGCAAACCTAGTCCTTGAGGGAGGAAATGAAAGCTACGGTTGACCCCACCGCAGTTTAATTCAGGTCATTGTTTAGGTAGCCAGACACCTCTCTTGGTTTTAAATGTTAATGTGTTAACAATGTAAATGTGTCCCTCGTTGAACGTTACCCCATTATACCTGCTGGACTCCAGCCCTTTGGTGGGATTGACCAACACTGGAAATGAAAGGAGCAGAACTATATTTAGGGTTCTTCAGAGCATTCTAAGGGCTTTGGCAGAGCATAAGCTAATAGCACTTTAATGCAGACTTACTGAAATCAGTAAGTCACCTGACATCGGCTCAATGGAAACTCAGCTTCCTACAGTCAACATTATCTTTTTTTTTTCTCCATAATTTTATCTGTTTAAATTGACATCAGTATATCAAAAATTAAAATTTGAAAAAAAGTTGAATATTCTCGCTCCCTGCCTTTTCTGCATCTGCCGCGTCAATTGTGACTCACAAACCTGCCTCATTAGCATATACATATCCTGGACCAAGACCGATATAGGTTAATGCAGTGCTCTGCAGTGTCACCACCGTGTTTGAAACTGTACGACATTTGAAAATGTTCCCCAGATCTTCTGTGCCTAGTTTACATTCAGTTGCAGTGTGGCCGGGACCCGAGAGAAGTGAATTGCATGGATTTGACCTTTGTTTGTATATCAAAGATTCCCCGCGATTTTAATTCACTGCTATCAACACCCCCCTGCAGCCTTATAACGGCACATGAATTTAGATTATATATATAACGTGAAAACGGTCTAGAAAAAAAATGAACAGCTTGTCTTAGATGTATAATATAAATTATTTGTGGACCTCCGTTTCGTTCCTAGCCTCCTGGTTCAGCACCATAGGCACCTGCACCCACCCATCGCATCAGGCAGCTGCTGATAATCGGGGAGTATAAAGCAGCACTGGCAGTCTGAGGGAAGGCAGAAAAAGGGAAGTCTCACCACCGTGCTAATTCTCTTTGTGTGTAGACAGCCCAGACAGAACATTAGGCCATCCAGGTGCATCCCCAACCTTCCAAGCCCTGTGAAGGGATCTTGTTCCCAAAGACCACAAGCCCAATTTTCTGGGGGGCATTGTTCAATTTTGAATTCGAGGTGACTTCCCTAATTTAGGCTTCGGTGTCGTCTGCCCTGGTCACAACCAGCTGGCCCACAGAAATGTTGATACCATGGTTTAACTTTCCCCATAAACAAAAAGCCCTTGATAAATAAAACGATTATTGTGTAGCTTAACATGCACTCTCATCCAGATCAAGAGTGACTTACGTAGCTTACAACTTGCAGAATTATCTGATTATGGAAGTGGTTATTCTCATGAGAAATTCAGGAGAGGTATTTGTTGAAAGGTAATACAGTAGTGCTTGGAGACTGCAGCTTATTGGTTACAACCCAACCACCTTAACCACTGATCCAGAAAGCATAGCTGCGGAGGGAGAAGAGTACCCTAATCTGTAGGTATCTAGTAACCAAACAAACGGCAAAAAGGGGTAAATTTACTCTATTTCAAAAAGGAAAAGGGAATAGTGTAGTGTTTAGCACAGCCTAAGCACTGGATGCCAGTCTGTGAGAGGGTTGCACACATGCAGTCACGCTAACACAAGCTACCTGGCTGTTATTTATAGAGATGCATTTGTGCAGACATGAGAGGGAAGAAAATCAGCTCTCCTCCATGCTCATTACGCTGCATGGTGTTATCCCGTTGGCCGAGATTGGACAAGCTGATGGATTGAGTTCTCCACCCTCGGCCATCGTTTGTTTCACCCCCTCACTTCCTCTCTTAGCAGCCTGTGAGATGTGAACAATGGCCTCTCTGTGGCCATCTCTGTTTGTGGTCGCTGCTCTCTGAAAATTCGTCTAGAGGATCAGGTAGCATTGTCGGACGGGATAAAACCTCACAGGGATGACAACCTCACAAAACGTCAGAGCAGTTAGCGATGGATGTCGGGTTGCGGGCCCTTTAAACTAAGCATTGCAGTGTTTATTTCTTGCTTTCTCACGTAGGTGCACACATGATGGACTTCTACAGGTCTCCGTCTTTCTGAAGCATTCGGTCTTCAGTTAGAGTGAAGCAGTTGCAATAACGATGTCCTTCGGTTAAAAAAAATTTTTTTTAAAAAGGACAGGCTGTTGACCGGCAGCCAACAGCCTGTCCTTGGCCCCTGTCACGTCAGTGATGTCAAATAAATGCAGCAGGGAATTTCAATTGAGTGCAGACAAGCACGATGACTTAGTGAACTACACCCGCTGCCCCCCCCCCAATCCCACACTTTCAAGAGATCTTTTATGAAGGCCTTGCTTCGAGTATCTCTCCAGGTGCACCTCGTATCCACTGTTCAGAAGGTCAAGTGGAAACCCTGCCTCCTTGGTTTTGTCTGCTGTGTGACTGACACAAAAGACTCTGGATTAGCACAGGATTCGAGAGCAAATGTCACGCTTGTGATCACGAGGCCACCTTTTTGTGGAAATAATCCTAACCATACAAAAACAGAACACACACAGAGGATGGAAGCAGGAATCCGGGTTAAATTGCAGACAGCTGCTGCTGTGTTGTGGAGCAGGGAACTCCTCTAATTTGAGGCTTCCAAGCCCTCCTAATAATGACTAATTAAGATCAGACATGGACTGACAAAGTAAACATTCCACAATTAGCTGTTATATCTGCAGCGATCACTTAATAGTTAAGGCTACTTACGGGTAATCACACGGCAAACTCTTAACTCTTATATTTTATTGGGAGCTTAGGGGGCCTGTACATTTAGATTTATTCTTATTTTAATGTCGTCGTGGTTAGGGACGAAACACTAAACGAAACACAAAACACGATTAATAAAGTCCACTGACTATTTTAACCAACAATTTACTTATTAGTTACTCTGCCTGTTGAATGCCATAGCATTTTATCCATTCCAGACGGCCCACCATCAGACAGCCCACCTCCTGACAGCAAAACTGCCGCCTGTCTATTGTAAACATGTGTCCCAGATCACGGCTTATTGAAAACAGGCACGTTATGATGGTCTGTGGGCAAAGGCAATGATTTCCGCCATACCCTCACACGCCCCCTCCTTTTCCTTCATGGAGCATGGACGCAGATGCGTAAAGGTAATCATCATTCGTCCCGCTTCCTCCCAGGAGCAGTAATAAACATCTGATTTGGGGCCTGTTATGAATTCAATGCCTCTGGGAGGGAGAGGTTGAAGGAAGAGTTCAAAGAAGAGCCAAAGGCATCTGGTGTGGAAGTCAGAATCTGATCACATCCCGGGCCTGGAAATTCAATCAGCCTTCTTTGTTTTTGGTTTCTACTTCTGTCATAAATCTGTGTCAGCCTCCATACCCCATCTCCTTACCTGTATTTGCCGCCTTTCTTGTCGGGGGGCAGGGCTTGACCTGACGGTGGCGCTGTTTTCTGACTGGTTTTAAAAAAGGACTATCCATCATGAAAACTCCTCAACCTGTCTTTTTTTGTTAGCTAGGCAAGTCCTTTTTTCCCCCTTTTTTTTTCTGTAGGATTGTTTCTTGACTTGGTTATTTCTTATTGCTGCACTTTCACTTCCGGCGGCAAAGGTTAACATGACATATATAATGTGTCTTAGAGTCCGTTGGAGGCAATGTTTAAAATAAGCTATTATGAATTGGCTTGTCGGACAGGACATTTTGGGAGGGTCTCACACTGTACTTGGGCCTCTTGTCTGTGATGTTTTGGAGCAATGAACCGCATAGGTAAAGACAGCAAGAAAAATAGACTTCTTTTTCCATCAGGACCTCACTCTGTGGTAAATAAGGAAGAAAAGAGACACATTACTAAGGTGATCAATTATCCATGTCACCAGATGGATTTTTAAAAAAGCTAATGATTTTCCTAACACGTTCCTGCCTGAGAAGTTGATCTCTTTAATGACAACCATATGTTGATGGATGACAAAAGCTTCAAATTAATTAGGCTACCGAGATCTGTCAAAACCTTGGGGGAATTTGCCACTCACTTGATCAAATTTGTCGAGGCTGTAGCTAAACTGTCAGATCCACTCTCCTTCCTTTCATTATATTATAAAGAATGCCATGTAGAGAAAGTAAATTAATTGAATAATTCCCTTTAGACAGAAAATACTTTTCTGGTGATAGGAAACCCCACAGCAAAAGTGTCTTGGTGTGTTTTAGCACAAAGAAGACGTGGTATTTACTGAAGGCAAACCGAAAAATTTTAGACAAAATGGGCAGTTCCTGGACAGAGTTGAGATTTTAATCAGTTGATGAAAAGAAAAAACATTTCTGAAAGCAAAATCAGTACCGGCACTGCTGAGGAACTCGGGGGGGTGTTAGAAGTTCAAGGTCCAACCATTTTTTATATCAGAAGATGATACCCTGTCATCCTGTGATTGCGGGATGTGATTGATTATTATATACATTGGCATGTGAATGCACATGACCAGGCCATGTGGATCCTAAATCTGTTTCCCTATGGCTTCTAGGTAAATATTGTTCTCAGGTAACACAGTGTTGTGACTGTATGATTAATACAAGTTTGAGAGGGGCCAAAGACAGGGAGACGAGGCGTGTCCTTCTTTGATTAGGCATTACTCACACCAAATACAGCAAAAAAAACAAGAAGAACTAAAGTTAAGTTTGCTTGACAAATGGGGAAAAAAGAGACCCTCATTGGGGAAAACTAAAATAAAACATCAATATCAAAACACAAAAACATTTATCCCCAATTAACTTATTGCCCCGCCCATCGAGAATGGTTGACGCTAAGCGGCTTCGAAGGCATGGAAGCTGGGGGCAGACCTGCCATTATAAGTATCTAGTGGGGGTTTTCATGCATTACATTGAACAGGTCACAGGACTATCATGAATGCTCCACCAAAAAAAAAAAACACTGTTTTTCACAATGTTTTTCCTGTGGGAAACAGATTTTATAAATTAAAAAAATTAGGAAGCAATATATAGCAACACGTATCAGGTATAGTGGGAATGCTATGAGTCACTAAAGGTATTTGTCAATGAAATAGAAAAGTTACTCCAAGACAACCGTTTCAGTCAGACACATTACAATAGGAGGCTTCAAGCTAATGAAGCAAAAAACCTTCTGTTTTACTCCAGGATACGTGATTGAAAAATCAAAAAAATAAATAATCCGTGCTCTGCTTCAGGAGGCCCACTTTTCTTTCACCAGCGATCCTGTCAAGAAGACGGCCTATCTGACGTTGCATGGGTGGTCCCGCCATTTTCTGTTCCCCTTCGTTCAAGGTAAATTTTATACCTCTCCTTGTTATACATCCGCAGGGGAATACTATTAACCCCAGGGAAAAGACATTACACTATCCTTAAAAAAGCACGCCTCCCTGCCACCCGCTGACAGGGGTGTGAAGGAGCACTTATCATCCCCGCGCCGATGGCTTTTGCGAGGGAGAACGTGCAGAGTAGGCATAAGACCATGGAGACGTAACGTACCTCGCTAAACCGCTAGCAATAATCGCCTCGCTTGGCTTTCCATGGCGCCACTGGGCCCGTTGAGCTTCACCCTCCCTTACCAGGTCTCACGCTGACTTTTTCTGCACTGTGTAACTGACCGCACTTTACAAGTGTTTTGGCAGCATAAAAAAAGATTTTGGGTAATGTGTGACCGTTATTAATCACATGTGTGTGTGTTGGGGTTGGGGGGGTCGGTCATGTGAAAATCTTTCTTGACCTACCCCAATGTACAGCTTTGACAAATGCAAGTACATTGAGCACACTATATTTGGATAACCCAATGGATAACATAAATATGTCCCACACATACCCATGAAAAAAAAGTCATATTTTCTAAATAGCAGCACAGATCAAAGCGTCCATATTTACTACAGGCAGGCATGAAAGCGTGCGCTATTAAAAGGATCAGAGTCCATTTTGAGGCACCATAGGTCAACGGCATTCTGAGGCAGTGGGTTCCAAACCACCATTTAATTGAACAACTCTGGTGTATGCAATCATTGGGCTTGCTTTCACAAATCATTATAAGTTCAAATGCAAGTGTTGTACAGCTAATAATAGTGCTGAACAAGACCTGACTTATTAAGACCTGAGAAAAAGAAGCCTTTGAAAATGCACAGTCGACATTAAACTAAACAAAGAAACCAAATGATTACCCCAAAAAATTCTGTTGGATATCATATCTTCAGGGAACTTGAGGCTCTGAAGCTGAACACCCAAGTGCGTAGGCAGGACCTTCCTCAGATATAT
>JAOYSI010005413.1:0-13564 GCA_025775065.1 Hiodon alosoides
ATTTTGAGGGGACAGCAAATTTACACTGTTATACAAGCTGTACACTCACTACTTTACATTGTAGCAAAGTGTCATTTTTTCAGTGTTGTCACATGAAAAGATATACTCAAATATTTACAAAAATGTGAGGGGTGTACTCTCTACTCTACTTTTGTGAGATACTGTATATATATACTCATAAACCTGTCTATTCTAATAGTGATGTGTTGAATTGTCAGGTGGTGAGGTAGGATTTAGCAGGACTATGGGTTAAGATTTTTTTTTGTGGAGGATCTGTTCACAAAAACTGGTTACCCTTAAAAATGTTGAAATCTCACCCAATAATTTTCGGTCTATTGGCACAATTATTGAATTCACTGAGTAAATGGTAGGAAAAGTTTTTATTTGGACCATAGATCTAAATTTTGATTACATAATAATTAAGTAGGTCATCTGCTTTAAATTAGGTTAGTAAAAAATGATATATGTGAATTAATAATGCCACTCCCCTGTTTTTTGTTAGAGGACGCAGAAATTTGATGCGATTATATATAGTGCATCTATAGTACAGCTTACATGAAAGAAATCCAATTGAGTATATAATCATCATATAGGAAAGATTAGTAAAGACAAGACACATACAGAATAGTACATACACAAATGTTTGGAAAGAAACATGTATAATAGCATGACCGTCTAGTTTAGTTTTAAGTTTAGTTGCTGTGGAAACCTGCAATTCCACTTGAAATGTAAACTGAATTTCGCCGGACAGTGACAAAAAAAATCTTGTTTGAGTAAGAAGCTCTGACTTCAGTGTTATTAATGTGTTGAATGAGTTGGCCATGAACCATCTTGTCCTGCAGGATGCCAAATTTATATGAACTGGCTAAACCATTCTAATCAGCCACATACTGGTATAAAGGCTCACAGCGGCGTCAGAATAGAAACAGCTGGACATTTTTGCTGCAAAAAAGGGGAGTCATGGCCTTGTCATCACAGTAGTAGGTTTTGTGAATATACTAACTTTCCAGTCCAAAGCGATAAAGTGTCAATGCTTTTTCTCATCCTTGCGTGTGTGACAGTCAGCATTCGACAAGCCCATGGTACAGGAATTTGGTGGGATTCACGTTTTAGATTTAAGTCTTGTTTATATTTAAGCCTTGCAGTACTGCAGTATCAATTTACTCAGACCAAAAATGTAATTACTCACAAAAAAAGGAATAGAAAGATTAATTAGAATTTCAATGGAATCCATTCTCCTTTACTTTTATTTTTAACATCGCCTAACACATTCATTAGACCAGTGCAACCAGTATATCCAAGAATGGGATACTGAGGAAAGGCCACTTGAATTTCAGACCAGCGGTCGAAAAAAGAAGAATCTGGGAATGCACAGCAGTGGGATTGGCTACTAAGCGCTTCAACAGAGGCAATTTAGTGGAACCAACAAAAAAGTACCAAAGGGAGAATGGTATTACTGTCAAAGGTGAACCTTTGCTCTATAAAAAAATCTAATGGCTCTAAATGGAAAGGCGGGTGAGTCTGTAATGTGTTAATGACAGCTCGGAGAGACCTTTAAATTTCTTATGAGAAAAATATACTTTATATAATGTACGGAATATGTATAATGGGAAATATAATATAATTTTTGTAATAAGGCGCTGTGTTAAAAGGGTAAGTCATGGCCTGTGATGATATTCATCTTAAAAGATTTAATGATCTCTACCTTCAATAAGCTTTATAGGCAGCATCCTGATTCCAATCAGATCCCCTTCTTTTTCCAAGATTAAAGAGTTAATTAGGCCTCCACTCTGTTTATCTGTTTAATATCTTGTTTATTTTTGTATTTTTCTCCAAACAGCTAAATCATTATACTGCGGTGCCCTGAATTAGCCATAGTATTATACATTTTTGATGCACTAATTTAAACTTTTTACTGCTATATAGTGTTGCTAACTTTGCTATTATGTTACTAGATGTGACCACTGTAATTTATTTGGTCGACCGGTGGCAAATATATCTACTTTCACAGCTGTGCGCAGCTGCATTCTGCAGGAAAACAACTCAGCAGATTCAGTGAATGCAGCGACGTCTTTTACATTCTTCATTAGACTCTGGCTAGAGCTAAACATTTAGGTGTTTTCAGGACTCTGCCACAGCCTGCTTATTTTATACATTTCCGTACTTCGGTACCTGAGTTGTCTGTGCCTTTCGATACTCACATACCAGATTTTGGTGGGACGCAATGTAACTTTTGAGGTAACTTTGACATAGCACACCTGTTTAAAATGTCCACTGCTGCATTTAATTAAAGTATTTCAAGTAAAATAAAATCATCCTTAACCATTATCTATTACATGACAGTTGGCCTCCTGTCTCAGGCTTTCTTGTGCCATTGGCTCTTTACTCACATGAACTCCACCGAATTAATTATAAAAATACTAAATGTTGTATGTTGTGCATATTGAAGTCTCATCTCTCATCTGATAAATATGTAACATAATCTATGACCTCCCAAATAAAAATAAAAAACTGAATTAAAGTAAAAATTTAAGTTTTTAACTTGAGTCTTTATAGAAGAGCCCCAAAGAGTGTGTTTATTATCTGTTTGTTACTGAATGACACGTATATAAACAATCATTTTGCCTGGTACTAAATATTTAACCTATGGGAATGAGAGTAATAATTGGAGGGCTGCGCTCTAACTAGTGATTAACTATAGGCAAATTCTATACTTCCACTTCCAGATAGGAAATTACATCAAATCAGTTTATAGTTTAAGAAAAAAAAAAGGTTGTTTCGTACCTGTGTACTTGGAATTGAAGAGTTATAAATGAAATGTCGACCTGGGGGAAGTGGCGGTTCACTAATCTAATTCTTTTTTTAGACTGGGTCTGAGCTCAAAGTGCAGTTCAGCGAGATGAATGAGTCTGCATTAAGACTCAAGCCAGATTATAAAGGGGTCTGGCCGACTGGGGCTGAGGCTTCTTTTCAGGACAAACACTTAATTTTGGGGGAATGACTGGAGGACAGGCTAACACTACTAGAATGTGAATAAATAGTGAGTGAAGGGGTCAGTGAGTCATCATGGTAATATTTATATTGATTATTCTCGACAATGTTCCCCTGGATAATATCCAAGAATTTTGATAGGCACTGAGTATTTTCTTACTCGGTTTCCATTAATAATATTTAAATGCAATTGTTTCACCTTATTCAATCTTTTTTCCCCCTCTTACAGTGAATTTTGACCATTTTCAAATCCTTCGAGCCATTGGTAAAGGGAGCTTTGGCAAGGTAAAGTATTTGAATTCCTTTTTTCATTTTTTATTCCTTATTCATGATGTGTGTGTATGGGCCAGACTTGTTGGTAGGAATACTGAGATAACTGAGACCGTAAGGGACCCTGGGACATTTGATAGCACTAATTACCTCATTCACTCATTATCTTAAATAAGGAAGCAGAAATTACTTCCTAAAATGGGATCAGTAACTACATTTTTATTTCAATTAGTCTTACCCAATGTTAATTATTTTTACTGTATCTGGATTTTTCACTTTAATTGGGGTCTTAGAAGATGTGATCACACAACATAGTTTTATTTCAATGTATGAGGTGCTGTGTCCAACCCACAGAAGATTAAATACAGATATTGTGTGGAAGAGTATGTTATAAATGGTGTTAATCTCAAATCTTTACTGTTTTCATTCAGAAAAAGCTTTCCAAGCTTATTAATATAATATTGTTAAATATTGTGCGATGAAGTGCGCTTGCATTGGTTAAAGGATGACAGAGTTTAAGTTCTTTATAGTACATCAGTGGCTTCTGTTGAATAAATTACCATCTGAATGTATGTAAATGTTACTCATTCATTTTCTACATTTTGCCTCACTTTCCTTTCCCTTTTCCACCACATTGCATGTCTTCCCCAAGACTAGCTTGCTGTAAGCCTTGAAATGAATCAGAGATATCATAGCATGTGAATTATTCAATTTCAATTTCTTAAATGGCAGACTTACTTAACTGAACTGATATGCATTGATTCTGAACAAATGCACTTTTTCCTGTGTTTTCAGTCAAGGAAATAAGCACAAGTGTTTATTTTGTCAGAGACTAGGAATTTCTCTTTAAATAAATTCTTTAAATCATTAAAATATATTTTATAAGCCTAGATATCGCTAAATAATTTACAGGCATGTAAATACTATGCAAATGAAGATATCTCTAAATTATTAAAAATTTCTTAAAATACTTAACAAACTTGTTTTGCTTGTTGTTATCATGCACCGCTGGGGCAAAGGAACAGAGGAACCCAGTTGCAGTGCTGAGAAGGATGGTCAGACAGGCGTGGGCCGGGTACCGGCAGGACAGGGCAATCGAGACACGGCAAAGACGTGGTCATGGTCACAAGCAAGGGTTGGGTGATCAGGCAAACAGAGTAATGAGGAAAGCCGAAAAGCATGGTCAGGGTCAGGAGGACCGGCAAGGAATCCAGGGAACAAGGCAACGCTAAGACAGAGGGAGTAACACTCGGAGATGCAGCAGTGAAACTTACAAAACATCACCAAGACTGAGGAAAAGTATAAAAAAAGTATTTCCACTTATATGTGGAAAAACCAAGTTGGGAGGTGCAGGGCGAATGGGAGCAGAGGGTGATTGAACAAGTTCACTCGGGTTCCAGGAATGTTAATTGAATGATGGAATGACAGGAGCTGGAAGAAGTGACTGATAAGGAAGGGTGATGGCGTGACAACTGTGACAGTTGTTCAGTTGTGTGAGTGTTCGCTAGACTGTGTTTAATGCTATTGAACTGGATCAAATGGTAACTCTCACAGATTAAGTAAATAATTAATCCCCAAAAGAACATGCGGCTCTCCAGGAGCAAGGTGGGCTACCAATGCTGTAACCCTATGCACTGTAATGGGCAGACTTGTTCATTCTGGGTCTGTGAGTGTGTGTCACTTTTCTCTGCCTGTTTGACCTCTACATGTTACTTTGTTTATATAGAGAAACTAGAAACTATCTGTTTATCTGTCTGTTTGTTAGTTTCTAATGGCCGTATCTCATTTGAATTCAAGAAGGACATTGTTATCCTATGCAAGAATAATTAAAGTATTAAAATGTAATGTTTAATGTTAAAAACTGAATTTTTGAAATATACATGCAATTACATATACAATTTTAATGCATTCTTTTGTAGTATCCATTTTGTTAACATTTGCTAAACTGGAGTCTTTTAGACAGGTTCTTTGTAATGGAACACTGTGCCTTTAAAATATCAGTAGCTGAATGGAACAGCAAAGTCGCAGATGGGAAGTAGTAGGACGATTGTCAACAGAGAGAGAGCAATGGTATGTTTCCATTAAGTGTTCAAGAAAAAGAAGATAACGGTCATGTAATAACAAACATGCAATAGCAATATTTTTAGACAAACTGGCAATGGAATTTAAGTCATGGGAACATTTAGCATTCCTTATGGAAACTTCACATTTGTTTTTAAGCATTCTGAATGCAAGGTACATCTAACTACTATGTCTAGCTTTAACTCATGCTGAATTTCTCAAAGTAATCAAATTTGTGAGCTCAAATGTGAACCAGGGATTGTTTCTGTCTTTCACCTTAATTGTTTTCAATGGTTCATGTTTATCCATCTGGGAGACAAATACAGAAGCAAGATCAACGAGATTTTAGTGATACGTAACACAAATGTGCATGTTAGAGATTTCGGAACCCTTGTTTATCAATATCTCTAAAAGTTATCTGTAATAGGAGTGTATACGAGAATTTAAATAATAGGAGTGTATACAAGAATCGTATTTCCTACTGGACCAACTTCTAATGCACTGAGGGAGGCCAAGTTCTCAGACAATATCCTGTGTCTGGTGAAAGATTTAATCCAGTATTATCACTGTATCAGTGACTCCCAGCCATTCCTATCCCCTCAGCCTCTGGGATGTGATGTGAGATTGTTGACGGCACAGTTTGTTCTCCTGTGTCTGACAGTTTGTTACCACTTCAACAAGCACTCTATAAATCACCCACTTACAGTGTTAATTAGCACCAGTCTACAGTCTGTGTAAAACACTTTTCAGAAATATGATAGATGATACATGATTTTCAATCATATCAACATTTTAGTTTGAAAATGATTGATGAAAAACAGGTGTTTAGTCAGGGTGGGTAGTCTGCAGGTGCCAGTTGAGTTGTGCCCTAAATTTGAATGTGATCTTTGGCTTTAATTTCTATTTTTGTTGTTAATGCAAAATCCCAAGAAAAGGTATACAGATATTTTTTTAAACTTGATGTTAGGATGTAGTAGGAGAAAATGCAGCAGACCTCCTTTGGCAATGATGGGCTATTTCCATACCTCCTTAAACCTTTCACTTTTCATATAAAAACCAATTCTTACGTCTTTGCTAAATGTGTTAATTACTTGTGGTTCACCTGAAATCAGCTACTACCTAAGACAAGTAGAAGTTAATTTGGGAGGGTTTTTGTTGACTAATATAGACTCGTTTTCTTTCAGATTAAAAAAGGTTGGTTATTTGTTAGTGGGATAAAAACTGGAATATTGCTTTGGTGACGGAAAGGGTGTTTTGGTTTGGATTGTCATTTATTTTTAGTTTAAATTAAGGCAGTCACCCAGATTTTTGTACTGGTAATGTTAGCAGAGTAAGAATATGGATCTTCTGTGCAGCAACCATAGAACCAACCGAAGAGAACCTCTTGTCGTGTTAGACAAACCTGATCCCTAGTGACAGCTATTTCTTCATTGTGTCATGGATTGATAGAGTTTCCTTTTAATCTGAGCATACAAAATGGTTAAAAAAGAGGGCAGACAGTCAGAAAAGAAAAAGCTTTCATTGTCATGCTGAAATCATTATATTGTCATATTAGGAAATTGTCATAATACGGAAACTTTATGTATAATGGACTATGTTATTTTAGATTATTAATTGCATTATTTGTGCAATGCAGATTTTATTTACCGTATTTGAGTGCATGGATCTTTACTGTTTTTATATGCATTTGCTGTTAACTCATAATTATTATTATTATTAAAAGTTATGATTACCCTTAATTAATATATGATGACACAATTCTGAAAATGTTTCTGTTAACCTTAAATGTTATATTTAAGGTTGCAAAAGTATAAAATTTTGAAGAGATTTGGCTCTGAATCTGTTTTAGTCATCGTTTAGGCTCTTTCGAAGTGCTGATTGCATAGTTAACTTTGTGTGTCATTTCTTTGACACTGAAGGTCAGTAACGCTGTCTCCTCTCTCTCTCGCCTGCAGGTGTGCATCGTGCAGAAGCGGGACACAGAGACAATGTATGCCATGAAGTACATGAACAAACAGCAGTGCATAGAGAGGGACGAGGTCCGAAATGTCTTTAGAGAACTAGAGATCCTACAGGAAATTGAACATGTTTTTTTAGTAAACCTCTGGTGACTATCCTGTATTTTTCACCTCTTTTTTTTGTTGTTTTTTGCATGTTGTACCGCTACTAAAATGACCCGAGTTATGGTCTCTAACTCATCCATTAGCATTAATGCTCATTATATTTCTCTAAGTAATGCATGAATAAAGTTTTGATAACATTTGCTATTTGTCTTGGTTGAGAAGAAATGCTTACTGACTCAAAATGTATATTAAGTGGAATAACTTAAGGAACAGAAAATATCATGCAGCCTTTCCTAAAATTGCCTCTCACAATGTCTCTCCACGTAAAGCACCCTGTTATATACATCTGATTAATAACTACAGGACTGCTATTTCCGCCATTATGACAGTGCTAAATTTAAATGTAAAATAGCTTGTGCAGCCTTCTTGCCCTATCTTCCAAGATAACATTGCACATTTTGTACAGTTTCCACAGTTTTTAGCATTGCATTTGGTAACTACGTTTTCATTTTAATTTTATTACTTCAATTGTGTTTCCACTCCAGTAATCCTGATTATGAATTTTTTTGCCTAACAGCCATGTTAGAAAAAAGTCATTTTAAGAAGCTAGTGCTTGATGTTATTTCTTCAACATGGTTGTAGAACTCCCAGCGTGGTCTTCCAGCCAGAACCCCCTACTCTTTACTACATTAAAATCCCATTTGTTGGTTTGGAAGATGCTAAACACGGCAAGACCATTAATATGCAATTATGCTTTGGATCATTCTACTGCTGGGAATATCGAGGAGTAAAAAAATCATCATAATAATAATTTTAAAGTTTTGGTAGTAAACAAAACTTCTCAGACAACGATGTATAAGAAATTGCTTAATTGTGCAATATCAGGTTATTTCAGATAAGGCTGAGAACAAGATAATCTTCCACGCAGTGTCTTTTTGCAGCTGCTCTTCTTTCTGTCTCAGCTGAACTTTCTGGGGTGAATCCAGCATTAGGTGCTAGTCTGAAAGCAAATGCCACAAAGAGTGTCAAAGCATGCTGCAAGTGCCACACGCATCTGCCGCCATGTCCGGATGCTTATGTCTGTCAGACACGCGAGGATGAACACCTCAAACCCACCGTGTTTGGCGAAAGCTGCGCACTTCTTATTGTTTGCACATCGTTTCACACAGCAGCTGTTCGGCCTGTTGACATGAAAGCCTCTTCTCTGTGTTTTTTGTGATGAAGTTATGCTCAAACCAACAGCTCTTAAACACAGCCACAGCACCCTAGATTTTCAAACAATGTGTAAGAACTTTTGACAGTCACATAAGTTTCTGATATAGATTCTTTTACATGCAAAACAATACAAAAACAGGGTACCGAAGGGGTAATGTATCCTAATTGGAATAATATAGCTTGGACAGGATGTCTTTGTCCAGTTAGCAGGTATGAAGCCTTTTGGCTTGCTTCCTTGGAAGCACGATTTTCATAAACTCTAACCCCCTGTATAAGTCAAGTTGCTTTATTCAAATTTGGATCCAGGAACACTCTGGTCATAAACCTTTCCTGACAAAAACTAGCTCGGCCTCCAGCCAAGTACTAAATAACTCAACAGCAGGTATTGAGTAGTGACTGCTTACAAATTATCCAGCCTTGTTTTGTCAGGGAAATAGCTGAAAACTTTTTAAATATGAAATATGAACCATATCTAATGGGTTATTTCCCTTTAAGAACCCATAATAATTGTTTTAGCTGTGTGCAGGGCTCTGCCACAGCTCCAATGCAGTCTGCTTGTTTAATAAGCTTACGCCTGTTGGTGTATCTGCATTGCACCCCACAACCTGTCTAGCCTGCAACTGTGGGATTTGCTCCAGTTAGGCCGTCTGGGTCTTTCTGAGAGGGTGTTTGACAACCAAGGTTATGATAACATGAACGATCACTATTGGATGAGTACAACCCATCTGCCGCGAGGATGGCTGTCGGTTTCTACACTGGCTGAGCATTACCATGGATGTTAATACACCGGTGCATAGAACATTTTACATAGAGTGATGGGCTTGTTCCAACAATGGTGCATAGCACAGTATGATGATCCCTCCTTCTTCAGTGAAGGCGTATTTGGCTGAAATTTTCGCTTGTGAGCTATGTGAATGTGATTAGAAAGTAGGATTGCTTGTGCATATGTATTAACATACATGGCGATGCTCTGCAGGTGTAGAGCCCTACAGCAGTCTTCACAGCAGGTGGGGTATACTCACCCATTAGTGATGGATATTTTGCCATTTAAAGGGAACACAGGGTTATTATCATAACATTGATTTCTTGAAATAGAAATATTAACAGGCACTCGACACAGCATTGCCTCAGTGGCTCAGTAGAAAAAGATGCCTGACTTCTGGCTCCGCGCAACACATCAAACTAACTCTCGTGAGGTTTGGCACATCTGCTCAGAATTCTGAGTCTTTAAAGGGGAATAATCCATTAGTGAGGGGTTAAGACTTCAATAGCAAGGAACTAAGGTTAGGATAATAACCTTTATGTTGCCATTATGTTGCTCGCAGTGCTGGTACCAGGGGAGGGGAGCGCCGGTCCTCAAGAACCGCAGTGTCTGTAAACTGTTTAATTGAAATCATTATTTGGATTAGAAATGATCTTTAACTTTATCATTACCTCTTTATCGATATTGATGAATAATCAGTATTAGCCTAATTCTGGGCCTAATGGCATATACAGTTACACACATTATGGCAATAGGGAGTTTTTAATCAGCTCATCAAGTTGAAATTATTTATTTTAAAAATTATTTATTTTTAAATTCTTTGAAGGAATATCATATGTTATATAAGTGTTCTTAGACATTATGAAACCTAAATAGATTATCTCAATTGGTACATAAACTAATATGTGGTCCTCGTGGCGAATAATTAAAATGCCTTCTGTTTCTGTTAAAACTCAGAACTCACTAGGGAGTTGGAGCCGTGCTTTATGTATATCATGCCCTTCTATTTCATATGACCCAATATTCTGTTATATGTACTATTTCAACTAAAAGAAAATACATTTTTTAAATTGGACTTAGAAACCATAGTAAATTTATTTATTTTTTAAATGTAAGACTCATTAAATTGTACAATACACAACGTGTTCCTGAATTTGATAATTTAATAGGATAATCAAAACAGATGATTAAAAAAAATATTATATCATTACAATTGTAACTTTGTAACAAGATGCATTTTTAGACACTACCAACAAGATAAATTAAATTGGAAATAGCTGCTTGCTACTTACAATGTTTTCTTAGACTTCTTGGAGGGTTACATTTTAACTCGCTTTTCTTTGTGTCAGAGCCTATAGGAAGGATTCACCCCCCCTTGGTTGTTTCCAGAATTCCAGAGAAAATAAAAAACAAGAATTGATGATTCCAAAATTATTTTTTAAAAAGACAAAAAAACAACAACAGGAGAACTGGGTTCAGGTACCGCCATAGATTAAGAGCGCTGCTCTCTGTTTGCCAGGGTATGAACTGTATATAGTGATGTAATCGATGGAGAGGATTCAGGATGTAGCAAAAAACAGAATCAAAGTTCATGGAGGAAATCAAAGTTAAAGCAGTGCCACACAGTAAACTGAAGGCAGAGAGAAGTTTAGCTCAAGGCTGATTTTGTTAAAAAAATTGAATCTGATCCAATCACGTCTAGGAAAAAAGGCCAGATGTCTCGGGAGTGTATCTAGGCCAAGGCAAATTCAGACAAATTTCTCTCAAACCCTTGTTGCTTCCCAAGCTCGTTTTATAGATTGACCTGATTATTTGAGAGGCCTTCTCAGCCACTTTCTATTACAGGAACCTTGCTGCAGCAGTTCAGACTCTGCTAGATTGGTTAGCGGTGGCTTCAACCTGACCTGGTGGACATTTAAATGTAATTTTTTTTCTGGTTGATGCTCCTATTCAAAAGTATACACTGATCATTATGATCATAATTTAATGTTTGTTTTAGTTTAGAATGCCTATTACTTCCTCACATTCTCAAGGAGAAAGAAAGCTAATTTCAGGTGTAATATGTTCAGTTTATTCTTCCTGTCTCTGTTTTACCCCCATGAAACATGTGCCATGTTTTGAATTCTGTTATGGAGACCAATTGAAGAAAAGCATGGGATAATCTTTGTGCTAACCATTGTTCTCTTTCCCACAGAAATGTCTCACCTTTACCTAGCACACAATGACAGAGACATATGTATAAAATAGATCCCTTTACTTTAGAAATTATTGAACACATGGACAGGCTGATAGAGGTGTAGGTAAAAAAAAAAAAAAAACGAGGAATAAAAATTATTTTAAACAATATTGTTTTAATAGAAATAATAATTATTATTACTTAGCACTCAATGACACATGAATCACAGAAGCAATCAAATATATGGCATACCTAAAACAAAGATGCCAGTAAAAGTAAAAAATAGAAAAAATAAAAACAAATAAAAGAAAGGCAAAAAAAAGAGAAGAGCTTTCTATAATTCTGTACATAGCATTGGACATCACCCGTTTACAATGCATGAGACAGTTGTCTTATACTAGGCTAATGAGATGTGTGCAAACACACTGAAACCCACACAGTCCGTGTTACTTAGTGACTCTCAGTGCATTTCGTGACTGTGGTCCTGCAAGATCCTGCAGAACTAATGTGGGCTGCATTGGCAGCGTGCTTCCCTGCAAAGCTCTGCGACTTTGCCCTCTTACTACTGTCCTTTTTCCCAGGTACTCCTTTCAAGATGAGGAGGACATGTTCATGGTGGTAGACCTACTGCTAGGTGGAGACCTGCGCTACCATATCCAACAAAATGTCCAATTTACTGAGGAAGCAGTCAAACTCTACATCTGTGAGATGACCCTAGCGCTAGACTATCTGCAGAGCCAAAACATCATCCACAGGTAATCAACATCACCTTTATTCTCAGCAATTTAACCACAGGAAATGAGCGGACGACATCTGCCATTTATGATCATATTACTGCTTGTGGTTAGCAGATTCTAATATGTGGTGACAAAAATATTTTTTTAGATCCAGGGAATGACATCACTTGTAATGAGGGTGTATTGGAATGTGTCAGGTCACTGACTGTATGAGTTTGCATAGGTTTACTCCCGGTGCTCTGGTTTTCATCCCATGGTGCAAAGACTTACGTGTTAAGTGGATTGGTCAACATCAAAATTGGCCCTGTGCAAGTGTATAAGTGGGGCTGAGTCTGTCTGTCTCCTGCACTGCGATGAACTGGTGTCCCCTGCCTCACCCCGTGTGTCTGCTGGGTTAGGCTCTGGCACAGTATGACCCTGAGTTAGATGAGTAGTTATGGAAAATTACTTGATTCATTTCTGATATTAACGATAACCCTGTTCAGATACAGTGTCCACAACATGAGTGGTAATTCAATCCTGTAAGTATTTCTGGCATTCTCCTGGTCTACAATTTTATTCTTCTCTGTTTTCTGTTTCTGGCAGGACAATACTATGTAATTATTTTGTTGAATGAGTGGTCTCCTAGCAACATTCTTTCTGTGGGCATTTGGTCTGCAGAAATAATCATATAGAGCATGCCTTACTGTTATTAACCTTGTAAACATACTCTTATTGAGATTAAGTGTTCCTGTTCAATAAAAGTTTACATTTCAGTTTGAAAGATGCTTTTCTGCTGAATTGTTTATCCAAACAAACACATGGAAAGGTTATACCCCCCTGGAAATTGCATTCTATGACGCAAAGGGCAGTGAAAATATTCTATAATTATTATTGTATTTTAGGTACATAAAATAAATACCAGACTGAGAGAAGCTTTAAAAATTGTATTTATTTTATTTTTTGTAGCTAGGTAAGTATATATATAAAATAAGTATATATGAGCATAGAGATTTGTTAATTTACAAAATTCTCTCTTTCAATGCCCGCCAGTTACATGTCGTGATAAGATGCATTGACCTAATTTATAATTTGTATGTGGTGGACTTGATGCATGAAATTATTAGTTATTTAGAAAGTAGTTATTTAAAGTGTTGTGTGCCACATTATTGTGCTCCAGGGAATAAGTAGTAATTGACATGTAAATGTGAAGAAACATTTGATGAAAATGTTCTTTCACACACACACACACACACACACACACACACACACACACACACACACACACACACACACACACACACACACA
>JAOYSI010005414.1:0-13564 GCA_025775065.1 Hiodon alosoides
TATTATTTGCCAGAACTAACTTTAACTTCTTCCTTCTCAAGTGGTCTCTTAATTCGATAAAAAGAGAAGGACTTGCAATAAAAGGTAACATCCGTACAGATATACAAGTTTTATCTTTCTTTTTTAAAATATTTTAATTGATTTAATCGATGTTTGATTTAGTATATTTGAAAAAACACAAAATATACACAAATGATGTACTGATATCTGGACGAAATTTGCGAATCCCTAAAAGGCTAAGGAAGAATTGTATGGTTACAGTAGATTATTATTTTTATTTCTCGACTGCGTTTTTTGTTTTCGGTAAACGGGGTTTTAGATGTAAATAACTACTGTGTTTAAATAAAAAATAAAAAACACATTTTATTCAATATAAATATTTTACAGCTTCTTTATTAATATCTAAACACTGATAACGTTTAACTTTATTTATTGCCGTTTCGTGTTTTAGATTTACTTTTAGTGTGTAATTAATGCTTAAATCCATCTTTGTGTTCGCTTTCAACACGTACAGTACTAAGACCATTTGCTTAATATATGTACATATAAACGTCCTTAATCTTTTCGAAACATGGTATGGGAAAATATGTTGCATTCAATCGTTTAACAAACATTAAGATTAAAGAACGTTAAAGTGTATAATACGCAGCAATTTTCGAACCAGTCTGTAGTTTTGCTATGAAAAAAAAAACGTTTATATTTTTAAAGAATTTTGACTCTCAGAATACGTTTCTCTAACGAAGGCATGTAATTATAATAATGCTTCTATCATTATTACAATGGATAAACGACATCTACCGCTAAGGTAACTATGCGACAACAACGAAGACAGTAATAAGACTCTCAGGGTCATTTTAACTTTCATAATAGGATATATTATTAAACCACTGATAGGCCTATTGAACAGCGGATGGTTTGAAATTTGTGCAGACAAAGCAGTTTCTGTTTAAATCAATCATCGAAGAAGGGATGCCTTCCCATTTTATTGAATACGGATGGAATATCTAAAGCAAATACGTCCTTATAAAGTACTCCAGTACACACAGATTGATCTAATTTCCCATAAGCCTGTTTATCACGATGTTCCATTAAACCAATAGATGTGGTTATTTGCTCCGGCATTTAGTGGTGCCATGCGTGTGACTGCACTGGATTTGTTCCCGTCGACAGAAAACACTTAAGGGTGTAATGGTGTAGTACTGCAGATGCAGAAGGTCGACAGCTTTTGAACTTTCTTAGACGGACTAATTTTAGAAAGAGACGAACTTGTTTAACGCTGAGCCTACTCAAGCACACTTACGGTGCTTATCTGATATCAAAACTTAACAAAAATTGTCCGAAATAATAATCCATTCTTCAAGTTACATGCATTTTTTTTTTAATCCGAGCTTGCTTGTAATGAAATGTAATAGAAAAAACGAAGGATTTTAACCTGACTCATAGCTTTAATTATATGCAGCAAGTATTAACTGCTGTCAATGAATACAGAGTTTATAATTTTAAACCACTGGCCAAGTATTAGCCTATTTGCGAGTGTAGGCCCTGACTTGCGCGATGTTAAAAAGCCCACATTGTTTCATTGACAGCCTTTGACGAGTGTGTCCTGACAGAGGTTAACGTGCCGGAAAGAGGTTAAATAAACAGATATTTTTGTCCCTTGTATTATAGTTAAACATTTCACTACATTCTCAATTCTGAAAAAAAAAAAACATTTTTGGACCACTGCAAATTACACAGATGATAAACATAAGTCTGATATGATTATTTCCTCATGTTCTCTGTCAAAACCAGAATGCACAGAATTATATGTCGTAATTATTATATAATTTTCATAAATTCTAATCTGAATTAAGCAGACCCAGAATTACTGACATAGAAATCTATTAACAACATTATATTTAACCATATTTGTAACCTCCCCTAATTAAAATGCTTCAAATGAAAATAAAACCCAGAGTGAGTGCCTAGTTGTACTACTAAGCATATCCTAAACAGACTTCTTGTAACTACACGTCAGAGTTCAGAGTATGATCCTGTAATAAGACAAGCTTGGCTCAGTGTATTGAGGTCTCATTGCTGTCTGAGACAGTTTTTTATTAAGATCCACTCAAGGTCTTCCACATACTTCCACATACGAAAACACATTTTCAAGCATTTTCAAGCTAATGAGCGAAGCGTGCCCCTCTTCCAGGAACCCACCGACAGTCGCTGTTAAAACTTGAAGGCGATTTCAGCACTGAAGCAGCTTAAGGGTCTTATCTCCCCTTAATGCTCACTTTACTCAATACAATACCCCTCTGCAATGGCGTCATGAAGTCTGTCCAGGAATGTTAACCTCCGCTAATGCTAGTAATGGAACACAGCACTGAGTCATTACGCCGACTAAATCATTAATGCCCCCAAAACAAGTTCTGCTAAAATACTACAAACTGAGATCTGGGAATTGTGCAGCAGGACACAATGTAATGCATCCCAGGATTGTTTAAAACTATTTTTATGATGTACAACCTCTAAAACACATAAGGTATTAGTTGCAGATAAGGACACGCATATTTTTGTTAAGATGTGTTTATACACATGTTGTCATATATTATAATGTATAGTGTTGTAATGCAAATACAACATTATTATACTAAAAGATGACAGAAAAATTACAGAAAGTATGCATGTATGAAAAATTAGTAATAAATACATATTACAAGATATACTACTAAGAAATATGATTCGTCTCGCAAAAACCACAAATGTGCATTGTGTCATTTGAAAGATTGATATAATACTCTGCTCTAAAGTGTTTGCCATTTGTTTTTGAACCAATGGCAAGCACAACATGAATTTTGAAATATAAACATGTCTGTGTGTGCATGTCTGTATACTTGGTGCCTGGAGTTGGAATGTTTTCCAGAATCTTTGAAGTTAAATAATCCAGCTACTTTTTAGGTAATTCTCATTAGCAAGGAGTAGCTTTGTGGAAAGTCTACTAGTAACAACCTCTGTGCACATCAATTTATTAGCCAACAGAGGGCACTCTCAGCAAACTGCATTCTTTGCAGAGGTTCCAAAGAATCCCTCCTGAGATTTTTTTTGTACTCAAAGAATTAAAGCAAATGATTTTTTTAATGTACACACATATATTTCTGCTATATATCATATATATAGGCTGCCATATATCAACAGAGCAGGTGTTCTGACAATCATGCCAATTCTCAAGCTAAATGTGCTTATACATAAAACCCTGCATTTAAATTAGCAATTGTAATAAATGTATCTGAAATAATATGAGATACTTAAAATAATGTCTGTAGTCTTCTCTAAGAAGCAGCAATTTGGAAACCAAGGACAGCCTCTCTAGAGAGGCTATATTGAACGAGGAAAGGGCATTCAGACCTTTAAAGTCATAGAGCTGTTTGCCGTTGATGAGTCCACTAGCCTCAGAGTCATTGTTGGTATTCAGTACAAAGGTCATGCCACAGTTTATAAAGATCAGTTCAGTAAAATGTCCTAAAGGACCATGCTGTCTGTACGGATAACAGGGGTGGTGGTCTGGTTAGGGTGGCGATATACACAGAGAAACATGAGCTAAGTAGCCCCTTTCACATAGGCCAAGAGGAATCTTATAGAACAGCAAATAAGCAAAAAGGGGCCCTCAGCAAGTCACAGATTAGGTGGTCATCAGGGTGATTTTTTGGCATAACTTGGTTCTGTTCCATGACAGAGCTGTTTTATTGTTGCTTTTAAACTATGATTTAAGATATGTGCAGGGGTCTGTAGGTTTACTTGGCTTAATGACTCTTACAAATGACAATGATAACCTGCTAATATGCATCATGGTAAAAAGAGGTAAAATATCAACAGGGCTTACTGTTAATTAAAAGGAAGAATGAGAAGAACTTGGCAAGACAATGAAGCATGAATTGAGGCAAAGCAACTAATTTGCGAATTCTATCTTTAACGTCTGTTTTGTCTGTCACAAGAAAATTTTAAGTATCTTTCAATACTAACACCGGACATGTAAATTCAGTGAGTAATATAACCTTTCAGCTTTCAAAAGTAAGTCTTATGTCATTTTGAATATCCTTTAGTTTGCTACAGCAGGTTTTTCTTAATAAGTTACCATTTACAGAGGTGACACACAAGCATTTCTCAATATATGGCAAATAAAGGATGATTTTAAAAAGGATGAACCTATTGATTAGTATTTTTTTTTTTACAAATTATCCATTAAATAGGGAACAAATCTGGTCCGTAGCAGGAGCGCCTGAAATTATTTAAATGATTACTTCCAGCAAATTAAACATTTTGTGCCACTCAAATAAATATATGTATCCCTTTTATAATTTGTGGTTAATTTATTTATTATTGTTGTTTATGTGTCATTCAACCTTCTTGGAAAAGGGCATTTAACACCAGTGAAAATACACAACTCAAAAATACATGAAAAATTTGACTAAAAGTGCAGGAATTCATATTACGAAACCATAAAAACTAAGGCTCTGATTCAGTCCCCCTTACAACTCGCTGGATTCAGCGGGTCTTAGTATCCTACTGGTACTGAAAAAAAAGAATGGATCTTCTTGAAAACAACCATTAACTTAATTTAGGAAAATGTACTAGAGAAAGAAAAAAAAAGTAATACTATATAATGTATAATACATTGTTCTAAAATGAATTATAGACTTTAATTCTGTTATATTTGCTGATAAAATAAACGCCAACTTTTATGTATTTCAGAGCATGCTTCGGTCCAGCTTTAATAAAACAAGTTCTCTCTAAGAGAGAGGAGGGGGCTTTTTAACCCACAATCAGTTCAACATCCAACATGTTCTTTTAGTAACTTTGGCCAACACATTTTACAAATGAAACTGATTTGAACAAGGTGCAACTTTGTGAATAAATATAACCGACGGCCAAAATCATACATATATTTTGTGATTAAATAAAACATGTTGTACATGTTGAGCCAGTATATCACAAAACTGATAAATTAGCTTTGACTGTATTAAATTGATGCTTAATGTATTAAATTGATCGCCTATGCCTAGGATATAGATAAAGTGGGAGTTTTTTGTTTTACATAGCTAATTTTTCCATAAAAATGCATTGGGTATCTCCAAAGAAAGTGAGTTTTGGGTAATGATATGAATGATATTGAATGAATGTGCATGATATGCACATTTATTATGCAATTATTATATTTATATAATTTTGGGGGACATTTTTCATGCGCCACGAGAAATGCACAGGCTATAAAAGGTACTACAGGATGAAACAATGCGATTCAATATTGATTTCTAAAACCAGTTAAAAATAATTAATACATAATTAAGAAGAACATTTAATGCTTCGTCAATACAGACATTAAACGCAATTAATTGGTTAAATTTATATTTTAAAAACCCAACCATAGGTAGAATGATACAATTACAATATTGTCTTTATTAAATTAAAGAATTTCAAATGCCTCAGTTGAATTGTACTTAAGATATATAACGATTTTTTACAGCGAACCAGCACAATGACATTCTACAATTTAAGCATCTCACTGCGTCTCGGGATTGACTTGACACTTACCATTTTTACAAGTTTCTCGTTTAAATCAGTAACTGGTTCCATACACCTACATGGGAAATATAAATATTCCGTTATTTTCATATTTTTTAATTTCATATTTTAAATTTGAAAGACAATCATGCCTAATCAAACTACTTTAAACTTAGTCAAGTATATTCGAGGAAAGGCAACAAAGACTGCGTTTACTTTATTTGAGCGACGTCTATGAGCATATCCGGTCCATATCATAACATTAAATAAAACGAAAACGATCATTCCATTTTAAATCCCGGCAGAATTCTCTAATAATCTAATAATCTAAGTCAGCAAGGGGAAAAGGGGGAAAGGGAGAACTGCAACGTCAAAACAAGCATTGAATAATTAAATTAACAACAATAATACAAGTCTTACGTTTTGCCTGGATAATAGTAAGGGCATTACGGTATCGGAAAGGATGAGAGGTTTTGTACATATGGTTGGTCTAGCGTGCTCGCTCTCCCTTTTTGTAGTAATGACAATATGCAAAGACATAGATAGCCAATAGGAGGTACTGCACCGTGTTCAGCGTAAACCCTGTCTTTCACTAAACATGGAATCCGAGCCTTGTTTTCCGCTATCAGTATTTTGATTTGCTCTCTAATTGACCCAAATAAAGCCCCTTTACCCCCAGCCCCCCAAACTCACTATCAAACAGAACAGTGAATTCATCGCAAGTAATTCCATTCCTTGAGTAATCCCATTTGCTATTGCGATCATCCAATCGCGGAATCCTCTTTGCATGTTAAGCGTTTAACTACCCTCGTATTTTTTCCTTGCCATAACCGCGTTCTCCCCACGTTCTGACGCCTCGGAAACCCAATGATAGTTCCGATGGGTTTAAAAAAAAATAATAATTTTAGTGGTTGATAGAATAAGTCAAGACACAAATAATAATAATAATAATAATAATAATAATAATAATAATAATAATAATAATAATAATAATAATAATAATAATAATAATATTGTGCTACCCCTACACCTACTATATTTGCAAGTAAGAAAAAAAACTGACCGATTTGAAGTGAAGTGAAATATGCCTGGCAAAGCAGGGCAAAGCCATATTTCCACATCAGCCGGGGTATCGTCGTTTTTTATTGAAAATTTGCTTGGCTCGAGAAGAAATGAAGACACAAGCGACATCATTCAGGAAAATGTTGAAAACGACTGTCGTAAAGAAAGAGGTTTTGACGGCGGAGTCGCCGTCAGCTATTCAAATCAAACACGCTGTCAAAGGTCCAGCGGATTCCGCGCGCAGAACTGTACCCTCAGAGATTTTCCTTTAGAAATGTACAAAGGAACATCACTCAACCGCAAAGGTTATTCAAGAACACGGAGTAAGTGACTGTTATTTTATTTGCATAATAGGAATGATCTTAAAAAAACGATGTTCTGGATATTCATTACGTCATGCAAGCGCTCTGCAAAAAAAAAACTTTCATTAAAAAACTACATATACGCGAAGTACGGAATTTTTCTGCTTAATTTAATTAAGGTGATTCTGTTTTTTAAATCCAACTGCATGACGTATGTCAGCTTTAATAGTCTGGTAATGGTATAGTGGTGAAACTGTATATTTAACGCACGCTTTTGATTTATAATCTACATCGGGATGATATAATGTCGCAGTCAGTCCTCGAGCTGTGCTTCATTAGGTAAAACCAACCCAAGCAGCATGAGAGTTCGGATGTTCTTTTCACAAAATTAACCGGCTCGGGTCAAAAGACTGAAACAACTCCTTAAACGCTTAAGTGTATTATAATAGAATATAAACAGACGTTTGTTTAACTCCATATCTTTGGGACAGCTAAAATACCTAAGCTACAGAAAAGCTATACATGAAACTATCTCAATTTGCATAATAGTATAATTGCACAAAACAATGGAATGCGCTATTGGCTTTCTCGAAACTGAATAAAACAGTTTCAAATATATTAATAAATAAAACATAAAATCTGTGGTGTATGATAAACAATACACTTTGACACCATTGCCTTCAGGTTTAGCTCAATTTATTGCATATATGTAATTTTTTATTGGCATTGATCGGCATCGGTATATGCCTACACTTTTGGAATAACGTATTCCCAGTGAAATAAATACACGCACGTTTGTGTTTTAGGTCCAAAGGAGGAGGCACGCATTTCTGACGATCTTTGTTATTCCCTGGCTGCCAGTGATCGGGATTCCCCAGCTGTTTCCGAGCAGGTGGAAGGCAGCACTGAAACGGACGGGAAAACGGGGCAGAGTTTAGCAAATGACAACGAGGAAGACACTCTGCAGACTTCTGATGAACGTCCTGGACATGAGACCGCAGAGCAGAGCTCGAACCGCAAGAAAAAGACCCGTACCGTGTTCAGCAGGAGTCAGGTTTTCCAGTTGGAGTCTACCTTTGACATGAAACGGTACCTGAGCAGCTCTGAACGAGCGGGGCTGGCAGCCTCCCTTCACCTCACAGAGACTCAGGTTAAGATTTGGTTCCAGAACAGGAGAAATAAATGGAAACGACAGATAGCGGCGGATTTGGAAACAGCGAACCTTACTCATTCAACTCAAAGGATTGTCAGAGTGCCGATTTTATACCATAACTCAACACCGATTACCATGGGTTTTAGCATTCCACCGGTATCACCGCCGCTGGTTAGTTTTCCAAATACAGTGGATTATCCCATTCCCCCGTTCACCCATGCCATGACGTTGCTTAGGTCACAAATGACAGGTCTTGTATAATAATGTTTGCTTCATCATATCGAGTCTGAAACGTGCAATAATGCATATGGTTGCGGAAAGCTAAAGGGTTGTCTGCAACACCCAAAGAGTACTAAACTACGACATGCATACGAAATAAAAATACATTTCAGTTCGAACTTTTCCCGTGTAAGCATGCTAGATAAATTATTTCGATGACCTCGGGGTAAAGGCCACAAGGCGTATGTTTATATAACGAAAGTATTAAGAAAAGACAATCCATTAGACGTTGACAGTTTTTTCACAAAAGACTTTGAAAAAGTTAAAAATAAAAGTAATTACAAAACCGTATGTGATTGTATGATTTGTTTTACACCCAAAACAAAGGCCTAATGCTTTTACTTTCCAACGGGAAACTGCCGTTTGCTGCGGTAGAAAGGTGATAACCAATTTATTCACAAACTGATAATCTGAGTTATCATTATCTGAGTTCTGGGACACCATCAATATCTAATCTAACGGGCGTGCCAATTTAAGATGCGCAATTGCAGATTTTAGCAATTGTAAATATATCCACATGACATAATCACTTGAAAAATGTTTAGCATGTTAATGAATTACAGAAACTCACTCTGAAACCTTATTTGCAAATTTTCAGAAAGGTTTTTTTTCTTACCTTAAACCAAACAAGCTCAGTCAATATCCAAAGAAAATCGAGTTGAACTAACTGCCTATTATATAGGTAGATAATTTACTCAAGATGAATAACTGATACTGCAATAAGATACACCCAGACATTTGATATTCTAGCAATACAAAAGTGGCTGTAAAAATAAACAACTCAAGAATTAACGAATATCTGATGCACACAGAGCACCTTACAAGGTAAAGCTGTGCAATTAAAGTATTGATTTACTCCCATCTGGGCGCCAATAAATCCTAATAACTAAATAAATCCACATTTCCACAACTTATCTTTATATTTGTGGCCATCGTATGTATTAATCATCATCTTTTTATGAAGCCTCATTCAGTTTATTTTGTGTTACTATTTGCATTATATATTACGTCTAATGCTGTTACTAGTATTGGTTATACTTTATCATGCATTGTGTCAAACATGTACAATTATACCACTACTAATTTTAATAAAAATAATAATAATAACCATAACAACTCTAAACCCCCCGTAACACAGCTTCCGTAGGTGTGAGGCATGAGGTTCAAAACAAACCCATCTAATTATTATAAAATAATAATAACAGATCAGTAATATAGATAACTTTTCTATCTGAATTATAAGGACATTGTATTGTATTGTATTGTATTGTACAGAACACTAACATGAGCAAGCCCTGAGAACTCATGTCAACGTTATCTCCTGAAATACTAAAATATACACGCTTATGCAATGACTGTAATAATTACTCTTACTTAAAACCGGAACACATACAAGTTTAAAGAACGCCTTTCTACAATGAAAAACGACACAAAAAGATTGCATTCAAGCCAAGATTTGTAGTAGCCTTTGCGGAAAATTATTTTTAAAGCGAAACCCCCAAGGAATGTATCAAAGGATATTATGAGTCTCAATTTGTTCGTTTTGAAATATTCAAAAAATCAATTAATGTAATCCATTAGAAATGAAAATGACAGTTTAATGACAAGTATACCCTGAGATAAAATGTTGAATATTAATGATAACGTCGATTGCTGCATTTAAAATATTAAGTGCAAATAGTGTATCCTGTCAGTAAACTACACTTAAGCAAAGGCTATTAAATAAGGTACTTAATAACATTTCTAATTACTCTATACCCAAAACATCTCAACTTAAAATTGATTAAATTAAGTAATCAAATACTCATTAAATCAAATTGGCCGACAAAAAGTCGTTTATATATATAAACACATCACAAATAAGTTAACTATCCGTCATTAATCAATCGGTTATATCCACTACTCCATATAACTGGAGACACCAGTTTTTAACTCCCGCCTTCTTCTGCTATTGGTCACGACATCCTTTTTAGCTTTTGACCAATCGATGCCTGCAAAACCACGCTCTTCCGGTGTACAGACTAACTGTCCCACATTCACTGCTGCAGATCTACTCCTGGAGCTATGGTGTTTGGAGTCAAGACGTCGCAATTTTCTGGAATCGCGCTGAATTATTTTTAACCCAAAACCATTCGTAAATACCAGAGAATATGAGTAAGGACAACCTGCCGTGTCGACCTGCTTCTTTGAAGTTTACAATTGATAACATACTTAATCTCAAGCAAAACAACAAGGATTTTGACAGCTGTCACTCTGAACGAAACACTTCAACAGACCGAAAATACGATTTTCATCGGCTAACGGAAGATAATGAAAGTAATTGCAGGGACGATTCCGACTACAGACTGCAAGAGACAGGTATTGCTTTTAATCGTAGCTTTAGCTATCTATTTAAATTCTTAATATATATCCTCTGCGTTGCTTCGCTTCGTATTAGGACATTTCGTGTACGCGGGGAGATATTTCTTTAAAGTTTTTTTTCAAGATAAAATGTCGGTGAGTCGGTGACCTGCTTTTAAATCGCAATTTTGTAAAAATTAACATGTCATCCTCTTCTACTTTATTTCACAGAACAAATAAACTCGAACTGTTACGACGTCGCTGCTCACGCACTCGCTGTCTGCCGGAAAGATACTCTAAAAATCATTGACACTCGCCCAAGGACAGAGAGCACGGACAGTAGCGACGATGGAACATCGCAACACAAAGCAAACAAGAAGAACAAATCGTTGGCGAAAAAGAAAACACGCACTATATTTTCAAAAAGGCAAATTTTTCAATTGGAGTCTACATTTGACATGAAAAGGTATCTCAGCAGTGCGGAGAGGGCTTGCCTCGCGAATTCCTTACAGCTTACCGAGACCCAAGTTAAAATCTGGTTTCAGAACCGCAGGAATAAATTGAAACGACAGATATCCACGGAACTTGAAGGACCGAATGTTGTTGACCATTTCGTAGATTCTGGGAAGACAGGGCAGATTCCAACTATCTATAAAGAGAGCAACATATTGGGAAGATGCGTATTGCCAATGCCTCTCCCTATTGTGTATCCTGGAAGTAGCACGCCTTACCTATGCTTCTCAAATGCCAGCAAATATTTTAGCCTTTTCGACGGAGATGTATGACTTAATATACACATATGTCTGGAAAGTCACACAAACTCAACGCCAAAGGCTACAATCGGCATATGATACCTTCTCGTTTGTTAATGCTTCAGTTGCGATAAGGACCATAATCTCGTCTGGTTCATTTTTAAAATATGGAAAAACGAATTATGGGAATCGAAAGGAAGCTTTTCACATCGATACGTAAATCTGGCAAATTTCTTGTAATGGACTCACATTTTAAAAATATGTTTGATATAACACTATAGGCTATATTCCAAGCGTTTCCTTTAGTCATTCACAAAGTGTAGCCAATTTAAGACCGGCCAGATGAACAATTACAATATGTTCTAATTTAATGGATCATTCTGTTTGTATTTCAAATATTGGTTATTATATCACCCCTTGTTATCAAATACTTTTTTCCCTTCTCATTATTAAGTATTATTTAATCTTTAGATGACCGAGCACCGCCAAAGACAGATCTTTGCATGGGTTTATATTATTTCAAGCATTTCTTTCAAATTAATGCAACTTACAATATATTTAAATGAATGTATAAAATGTTTTCTTTTTTGTTTTTTAAGCATGTTTTCAAAGTGTATTTTATTTCGTTACATACCACTATAATTATTTGTTTCTTCCTCCTATGGCCAGGTAACATTATTTACGTGTTTTGAAATTGTTATTAAACCTTCGACTTTAAAACTGTAATACATACAGTTGTACTGGGCACTTGTATGCCTTTTTTGCATCTACATTATAATTCTATTTTCGGACACTTTGTGTTATTGATGTATTTATTATTCTATTTATACCCTACAAATATAAATATATTTTACCGAAGTTTTCATACGAACGAAATAAGAACATTTAAAAACTGCATTTAAGTGGTTCATCACACTGACTTATAAATTTAGATTTGTGTGCGGAAAAAGGCAAATTAATATAAGCATTCGAGTAATGAGAGGGTTATACAATGTTGTAGCGTTCAAGAGTAGAACGCGGAGTAAATCGACGAAGCGCAGTTCACCAGGTTAATTTAACTAAGTGGGATTGCAAATGAAAGTGCGTTAAAGATTCCGCTTATGGTTAAGGCTTTTAGGTATTGATACCATTTCCACGACAAAGCAGGCCTATAGTTTGACAGGATCTGTCAGTATAAGACAGCATCTTTACAATAGACCATCCAGCCCACAATAATTCGGTGCCAATACGTTAACGATCTACAGTGAGGATTACTAAATTCCAAAATTCAAATTCAAAATTTAACGATTAAATAATTAAATAAATCATTAATATTATACAATTAGATAGACCCTGGAATAAGGCCTAGATGATAATGTTCTACACATATTAAAGACCAGCTGTTTACTCGGATTAATATTCGGCTAGTTGACTTTTAATACATTTAACAGTTAACGAACATAAACGAGCAAAATATCATATAGATACAGTTTTTCTAAGAAACATAATATATTACAAATTATATAATTAAATATAGGCCTATCCATGAAACAAACAACAAGGTGTCAGACTGTGATGTAGAGGAGTGAAATTGGTTACTATCTGAAGAGTTTCTCTGCTGGCCTGTAGGAGCACTTAAACCTCCTTTTCGGGTCAATGGATCATTAATAAATTTAGCCTAGGATCTTTTATGTCATCATCATAATGTCATCATCTCCTTTCTTTAGTAACCAAGGATATGTATATGTTTGTTTTGTTCATTAAAACCAAACCCCTCATAATTTATTTTGATATTTTTTAGGCCTTAGAACATTTCTTACAGATTAATAAATAGAGCAACGCTTTTCCTAAGTAATCTAATAATTAAAAAGCAGAAGCATTAAGTATATTTACAGCTACTACTTAACTAATACAGCATAGACATATATTTGAAAAGGGGATCAAATATGAAACCACAGGAAAAGTAACATCAAGACCATGACCAATTGCAATGTGCCGCTCAGTTGACTATACACAAAGACAGAACATCATGAACCACAACTTCTCAGCCTTGAGCTATGTTAGAGAAAGGGGGGGGGGGGGGGGGGGGGGTACACTGTATATTATTTTTGACACATAAACATTAAACAAAAAAAAATTTTGAATGTTAAAATAAC
>JAOYSI010005416.1:0-45704 GCA_025775065.1 Hiodon alosoides
ATACAATCAAAATTTTTGTCTTGAAAAAAAAGACTTTTGATCTAATATATATATATATATATATATATATATATATATATATATATATAAATATTTTTATAATGTAATATTTTTGTCACCGTTTCCATTACCGAATTTGTCACTCATCTTTCGCGGTGATCACTTAATTTGTTCCAGGGACAATAACTATAGAGTATTTGTAGCATTAAAAATGTAAAGCCAATCAGTTTCCTTCATTAGACTTAATATGAAAGCTAAATTGATATTTCCAGACATTTAGATATTGAAATGAGCCATATGAGCCCACTTCGCTAAACGTTTAACAGTATGTATTAACAGTATAACAGCACAACAAAAAACATTTTAGAGTTCGCATCTCTTTCGTAAAAAGTGATAAAAATTCTTTATCGTCAATATTTGTCTTCAAAGCCTGGAAATGTTCACTGAATTTGCATGTCAGTGATGAAGGGTCAGTTATGAGGGTAATAAATCACAGGCCTAGCTGCTGAAATGTTATATGTTAATGTATAATGTTGTGTTAACTGGGTGTCTTAACGGGGTATTAAAGTTGTAGGACGCAATGACTGTTATATGACGGATACACCTAATTTAAACATAATGTATAATAAGAATGTATTACGATATTTGCTGTATCTCATAAAACATTTCACAAAGCAATTTTAATTTATCATCTTTGGCGGTTGGGGAACTTGCTTTTTTTTGGGGTCAACTGAAGACCTGATTTGGACTGCAAACTATCAAGTAAAGCTGGGGTATCCATTTACCTTTCAGCCTGACTTCCCCACAGTGATGAAAGAGATTGAATAATTGATATTATTCTTGTAAATTAAGCTATTTCACAAATCTAATTATTGAAGTTAAATGATCTGAACGTGGTGTTTTTGAGAAGTAGATAGAAAAGGAAGTTTAATGAGTTTTTTTCTTTTTTTCCTTTTATGAAGTAGAAAACTTAAATTATGATTACAAAAGCAATTCCGTAATGGTGCAGTGTTAGTGTTCTAAGAATATTCTGATATAAATTGATATTTAATGAGATGAAATGAGATGTTTTTTCCCTTTAAAAAAACAACAAAAAAACAGAACTGCATTGCAGTGCCTAGATCATTGGGGCTCTCTCTGAGGGTTGCCTGTCAGTGTGGATGTATGATTTCACAGCTAGCAGAACCATGCTAGAGCACTGTACGCCACATTGTAATGAAACATTATGACGCTTAAGTAATGAGCTAGCAAAACGTATTCTTTGCGTTTTCCCCTAGCCTTTACAAAGTGCAATGACCTTTTTAACTACTGGAATTAATTGGGTTGGGGTAACCTTTCAGAGGCCCATTGAGAAAGAAGATCACCATTCCCGGGTTGGCTCATTAAAACAACAGTTTTGGAATGAGTCCTGGTTTCAGTCCTGCAGTAAGGGGACACTGGTCACAAGTTGCTTCATCTGGGAATAGATTTCAGGTCAGAACAATTCAGTGCAGTTTTGAGCTGATGCCCGATGTCTTTAGGAAGTACTGGTTCTGGATTGATCATCACACACTGGAAATGTGAGGTCAATAATGTAGGGCTGGTTAGGACCCTCCTCTCTGTCCACCAGCTTTACTATTAAACCATAATTCAAAATGTCTTATTTTGGTACAAACAGATAAGTAGGCATGGAGGAACACATGAAATAAATAGGTCATCTTGTTTTTCACATAAATTTAAGCAGAATTTAAGCCTGGATGGTTCATGTCGAAAGATCCGGTATACTCAAAATAAAGTCACTCATTTTATATTGAAGCTGGTGCTGCATTGTTACCATGGCAATTATTTGTCTACTTCTGATTAATGGATTTCAGATGTTGCTCAAGCGTTTTAATAAATAATAACTTATTTTTGTTGTGTTTTTTTAGGTTCAAGCTGATTGTGTACCAGACTACACAAGACTAAATTAATATTACTTCATGGAGATTTTTAATTCAAATACTGTTTATTGGGGACTCGGCACTCACACAGATGTAAATTGTTTTCATCATAGGTGGTACGACACAATTGCATTTCTGTTTTTTGACAATAGTGACAGAAACCATATGGATACTGATTGTTTTAATACATTTTATAAAGTTTCAGATCCAATGAAAAAGCCGGAGAATTGCCAGTAAAATATATTGAATAAAATACGTGAATAAATATAGTATGAACTGTGAAGAGCAGGAAATGAAATGCCTGCTGCTGTTCTATTGGAATGGATTCAACTCAACCTATCGGATTTAATCCTGAGGATGTGTGTGAAAACGCACATTCCTTCAAACATACGATAAGTGTTTGCAATATTTCCCAATGTGTTTAAAATTGGTCTTTGAATATATTTTAAGGTGACTAAAACGTATACATACTTTATATATTATAAAACTCAATATATACTATGCTGATTTCTGCATTCATTGTTTAATACTGTTCAGATTTGCTAGTTCTCAGAATCTTGCTCTTCTACTTTATATGCTAAACATTTAGCAGAGCTAAGAATACCTTATATATATGCAAATTATGAAGTATCAACTTCAATAACTGCTGCACTCCAAACAAGCTATTGCCTTCATTTGTCAGCCCGCCAGGGCAGGTATTTGCCAAATGTATCGTTTAATCTAGGGGAAACTTGGGGGCACAGAACTTACCAGCCAGGAGATAATGGCTGACATTGATGGCACTCGCCTTTTAAAGTACTCAATAACTTATGTTAAGCTTTTAAAAAGTAAATGGAAACAATTTTCCTGTTCTGCAGGTGGGAAAAGCATTGTGTCTGAGACATAGGAAATGACTATTTCTTGGAATTAATTCAATGAGATTTCCTGTTTCTACCCATGGAGACAATTGCGAAAAAAATATTTTCATTACATTACAAGCCTGTTCCAACAGCATTATCAGCATCTTAATTTTTTTTAATAACTAATTAACTGTGCCTAGAGGCACACTTTACCCAAATGGACGTTCTGGAAATATATTGCAGAAAGATTTTAAATCACAGTTTAATAGAAGTAAAAAAGAATTCAAATGGCTGTCTGCAGTGACTCTTCATAGTTTATAAAGTTAAAGGCACTGAACAGTCTGTGGGTTATTTAATCAACTTGTAGAAACAGCATTTAATTCTGGTGGCTGCCATCCATGTTTTAAATAAAAAAAGTATTTTGGATATGGACCGCAGGAGAAAAAAAGAGTTGTGCTTCTTGTTTTCTGATTTGCATTGCCATTAAGTGTGGGAAACATGCAACGTGCAATAAGCTAATTATATATAATAACAGCACAGAATGTGTATACACACATATATCAAATTTGTCAATTGTTAAATAAAACATTTGTGCCTTGTGTTGATAGTGATGTTTCCACATGAATTAGCACTGAGAGAATGATGTCATGCCAGTAACATATCGAACAAGACCGCTGGATACATAAGACATAACAGCTATTTAAAAAAAATTTAAAAATTCAAGATGGAATAATAAGATGCAGAATATGAAAAATAAACAAACTTGAAAGGCACTAAATTAGAAATGTGCCTTCAAACTGGTTGCTCCTATCAGCGGCTAGTTGATGACTAAGTAACAAATTCCCGGTATTTTAGATGTCATTCTACAACATCGATAAAACAACTGTTAGGCAGGAAATGTTGGCAGGTCTCTATCGATTTACTCTTACTTTCGAGAACACAAATACATTTGGTGCAAAGATTTATGAGGCTAATTTGTTGAAGGATGTGGAAGGCAGGTTTCAGGGGTTTGACCAATTAATGCAAAGCATTAAGAAAGACATAGGCGAAATGGAGACAATTTGTTTAACAGGTAAAAAGGATAGGTGACACAGGCCACGACAGAGACCTTCTTCTTTGTTTAGTTTTTTTCTTATGAGGGACCGGAATCCCTGACACTGCCCATGCACCTGCATGCCTACATGTCATGGACCTATTAGCACAGCTGTTGGTACTCTTACTAAATATAAGGTAAAAAAAACTAAACAAAAGACCTCTAAGCCAGAGGCCCTGAAAAGCTTTTTATTTACTAAAACATCTTGATTATCTAGCCCATTCACTAGTGACCAGGCCATATCATTGATTGCAAATGGTGAAGAATGCAGGCAAAGTTTTTTCTAAACTGCTTCCCATTCAACCTTATCCTATAGGTGCAGAGTGATTCAGCAACAACCAACAAATAGAGCTAGTTGAGAGGATCTGACACTGAATGCACTGCAGCCTGTGACTTCCTCCAGGAGATGACAGCTAACCTTGGCGTTAAAACGTATCAATGTCAAACTCTTCTCAAGGAAGGAGAGACGGGGCTAAGGGCACCGGATAGACATCTTAACACCTATCGTGATAGAGGAAGTCCGGAGCACACATCAAAATAAATAAAAAAGCAGTGGGCATCGCAGATGACTGCGCCTTCCGTCACAAAGAGATTTTGACACTTTCTGGAGTCACTAAGCACCATCTAACGCACACATACACACCTACGCACACACTAACACTGCTGTAGCCCATTAGGCAGCCTTTATCTGCTCCAGGGGGGCATGTTACATTTCCATGTACAAAAGGTTCCACAACAAAGTGGAACCAGACTGTATAAGAGTGACTCATTACAATATAATAAGGGATGGTGTGATCAAGCTGCAGCAAATTTCTTTGGAATTTTGGACCTGTGAGACGAAAGATACTCCCAAAACCTGGGGAACTCATTTCATTGTGAAGCAGATTGACTGAATTTTTGCTGTGCTATTCAAAGAGGTAATTCTTGGTCATCTGACCAATAATATTGTTAAGTGAAACCCCTGTTAATGGATAATGATACTCTGCTCAGTTTGCAAACAGACATATGCACACCATATTCTGTATATCTTGCAAAACTTTTAAACATACCAATTATTCATAAACCTAAACAACTTTGTGTGCCCAAAGATCTATTCTTGGATCAAGGGATAACAAGCAATGCAGCATGGGCTTTAATCCTATTTCATGCGAATTAACCTTTAACCACCACTACATGGGTCCAAAGCCTTTTCCCAAAGCTGTTGATGGCTCCCTTCAAGGTTATGCCATATTGGGATCATTAAAAAAGGATGCATGGGTCAAATTTCCGGGTTTACTTATTCACCCTCTGCACAGGCAATTTGTTTGTTTGTTTGTATTCTAATGAGTAATGCATTGCTGTTACACTATGTTGACTACTTTAACTATCCCATTTCCAGTTACACAATTCATTGCTCACAACATTCAAAACACATTAAAAATCTGACGCAGTTCTTAACAGTATGTTTTCAATGCGCTGTACATCATAAAAACTGACATTCGTACTTCCCCCTTGCCTTTCTGGTATTGTTTATTGCTGAAGTAACTTAAATCTTAAACCAACCTAAAATGGTATGCCTTTAAAATCCTCAGCTTAAATGAAAGCTCATCCTTTGAGCCCAATACTGTGAGCATTGGTACTGTGATTCTGTGTATTAAAATGTGTTGAAAAGTTGAATCCTTCTCTTCAAGGTTCAGTCGTCCTTCCCTTGAAGTATCCTGTTGTTTATGTTTGTATAATGGTATCGATAACTGTGGCAGCACATAAAATGACAAGTTAAATTATATCCGCCCATTTGTTTTCTTCCCCCCCCCCAAAAGCAAAAGCATACTATTCGTGCGTTTAGTCTCCGCACAGCTCGAGCACGATGGATTTCTGTACCCTCCCCTTTGTTTACCATTTTAATGGTGCACTCCCTGTTAGCAAGGGGCCGAGAGAGAGCCGCTTTTAATTCCACTCGTTGCTTCTTCCAGCGCCGCTGTTTTCGCTCATTTTGATGAGTCTGTCTCGGAAGCCCAGGGCAGCAGGTGCTGCCGCTGACAGCTCTGCAGACAGATTTCCCACTCACCCTCCGTGGGCCCTCCCCATTACAGCCTCCCATCGATGCGGTGTGCGTAACAGGAATGATCAAACTCTTGTTATTTTTTTCCAATAACGTGCAAACTATCATCCCCTTTAATGAGTAGCCAGTGAGTCGGGGAGGACCGCAGGTGAACTAGGACACATACTCCATCATAGGTGACTCTTTATTCCCCAGCAACATGAAATAACAAACACCTTCATTTAATTCATTTATTATTTAACTGAGCTGCATATTAGTCATCGAATCAGAACTCGACGTCTGGTTGCTATGAGGAGCGCTGCTTTCACCGGGAACCTGCTGGGGTCCCCCCCACAGAACCGTACCAACCTGCTCCCAGAGGTGAAACTCGCCCTCGGGTCTGCTGCACACAATCCCATTTGTACCATCAGCTGTCTGAAACTGTAGCTTGTTAACTATACACTTCAGTGATCCCTGCAAAGCAAAAACCCACTGGCAGTGTCAGGCTCTTTAATGGCCATCAGAAAGACAGCTATAACAAAAAAAAGCAAAAAAGCCCCCTCCACCCCCCCAAAAAAAAAACCAGCAAGGCGTATTCCTTGACATCATTAAAAAAGTTCTGGCTGTCCATCCGACAGCTGCTATAGCTGCTAGAGGAAGGAGAAATGTGGATTATGGAGCGAGTGATGTTTAACATCGCGGTGAACTTCGCTGTTTCACAGAACGGTTTACAGGGTTTAATTGGTTGTTCATGAAAAGGCTTTACGCAGGTGCGACGCGCGAGTGTACGAGTTGACCGGATGATTAAGAAGCCACGTCGGCAAGCCTGTCAAAAAAGGCGAACTTAGATAATCTATGATGCCAAGAGATGTGATCTTTATTACTTTTTTATTCACACATCTACAGTATTTCCCAGAAGAATAGTGGGCAGTTTTTTTACTGAACCTAGTTCAACATTGGTGCAGCAGTGCCGAAATTGGGCTGAAAAATTGCCATTGGTTTTGTTGTTTTTTAAATGTGTTCACGTGTTAGCAACAATGTTAGTGTAAAGATTCAATAGGCCATGTCCAGTGAATTTTGAAAACAGTATTGACTGTGCAACACCTAAATCCATAACTTTTAATATCTTTTTTACAACAATCCACTGAATGAAATCATCCATGCAAAATATCCTGATTAGAGGAGAGTAAGCATTCACAGTATTTGTTTATTGCCACCGGAAAAAAAAAAATGGAACTGCCATCTGTTAACATAGGCAACCGTGTGACCCACTTAGAACCAAAAATATAATGTAGGGTCTTTTCTCCCTGTTCCACATAAAAGGAAAATCTGCTCCCATTAAACTGAGTTTTTTTAAATGACAAAAGCAGGACAAAAGTAAATGCATGTATTTAATTTAAATTTTAAGTTCAGTGTGAACATCTAGGAGTCGGTAGCAACATGTATGTTGATATGTATACATATAACCTGATAACCTGAATGTTTTTAGCTGCAATCTTGCCAATGCTAACATATGTCTCTTTGGTCTGATTTTTTGTTCTTTGGCATGGCTTAACACCACAAAAAACACCACATCACAGCTGTATGAGACCCTAAATATTGATGAGCAGGGAATTTTTCAATCTTCCAAATAAATGAAAGGATTGTCACTGTTGAACCATAGCAGACTCAAATTAAACTCACCCCCCTTCTCTGTCATTTAAGTTTACTTTATGGTTAAGTAACCAAGGAGAGAAGTAGGCACTTCTCAGCAATAGCGTTGTGTTCAAGTCGGGAACTCTCGTGATAATCAGCAATGAACAAGTTTATAACTGAAACCGATGACAAGATAAAACAGATATAAATATATTATGCATATACATATTACCTGATTTAACATTACAGAGTCGCATTGACCTCAGTGCCTTACCTATCCTTGGATAACCCAATTATAGCCTTTAAGCCTATGAGTTCTCCTTTGTCCTCAGCCATAGAAGGGTTGCTGTTTCTGGCTGGATTATATACTGTATATTTAGATTATATGCATTGAATTTATGCTACAGTGATCTCTCCTGTATGGTAATTACTGAATATCAAATATTCAATGGAATCCTTAGTGGCCTGTGTGCAGACTGAGCCCTAAGAGCTGGGATTCACAGGTTCAAATCCAGCTCATGTCATTACTAGAATAGCAAAATCTCTCAGCCCGTCACTTAACAGCATCTTCTCTCAGCTTCCCTTGCCCCTGCAGGCTGGTAGTGCCATCATGAGGGATGTGCCGGCCTCCCAAGTAGCTAAGTTGGTAAAGGTGCTTTCCTGAATGCAGACGGGGCCATATATGCTGGGATTCACAGGTTCGAATCGAGCTCATGTCAATTTCCTATTTTGACAGGAAGAGCACAATGGTGGCGCACAATTGGAAGAGCGCTGCATGGGCTAGGTTCGGTTAAATCAGCTCATCACTAACCAGCGTCTCCTGTCAGCTTTCTGGGCACCTGCGGGCTTATGGAGCCTTCGAGAGGGACATGCCTCTCCTCCAATTAATGGCTGAGCTTCCCAAACCTTACAGTGTATTGTTCGCAGGATTCATAGCAACAAGCAAAAATGAATTAGCAAAACCGGTAATTCCTTACAGAAGACAATAGGTCACTTTAAGAAGCATGTATACGCCCTTTAGTGAGCTCCAAAGTAGGAATCTACCTAGGTATTCCGTAATGGTAATTACAATTACATATAATTAGGATCTGATTTAGATTCAACATACTAGGCCACAAAAGATAAAATTCCTTTGCGGTTAGCACATAGTTAGTAGGAACCTCCTGCCCAAGAAAACCCCACTAGACCGTGATGAACCCTGGGAGTAGGGTGATTAAATTTTGGATCTATCATGACTGAGGTATCAGAATCCTTAGACTGAGTCCTTTCTACAATGCGCAGATCGTCAATAGTTCAGATGTCATTCAGGAATATTTCACTTGTCATCTTGTTGACTTGTTTATTTGTTTATGGGTAATTAAAAGGTGTAAAAAAAAATGCAAATCAAACAGACAGAGGACTGAGGAGAAGAGAATTAGAGTGTAAAGATCAAGAGTAGTAGTTGATTCATGTAGACATGTAGATGATTCATGCGTTTTGGTGAAATTATAGTCTTAAGCATGGATGGTTTGTATGGGGTATAATATCTTTAAATACTGACCCAGTTGCACACACACAGTAAGAGATGTTTAAATATTAACAATGGAAAGCAAATATGTTTTAAATTTTTCTTTGATTATGAAGCATAATTTCATGTATAGGGGAGTTCTAATTCAGAAAACTAAATAAAGCGTACTGGGAGCCTCTGAAATATCCATACTTTAGTAAAGAAACGTATTAGGTTATTCAGCTGATGCCCTTGTCCAAGGCATATTTAGAAGTGATTAGCATTTGGTACAATTTTACACTTTAAGACTTTAAACCATTCTTACAACATGGCTTTTGCTGATACAATGTAAGCACCCTGCTGAAGAGCAGTGATGGATTGCATTTCTATATGGCAAGCCAAGTTGTCAATTAGAGATATCTAAAATTGAATTATAAACATGGCAAACTAAGTAAATTTAAAAATATTTCAAATTACATATGAAAAACCACCTGACCGACTCTACTAGAATTTTCACTGGAGATGTTAGCCAAACAATATTTGCGAGCTAGCTGGATATTTTATAATACATTTTGTTTTAAATTACAAAAACTAGTTGTCTGTATTTTTTTTAGGTTATTAGGTTAATTTCATAACTGCATCAGTGTGTCTTTTCCTGACAAACTTATTTTTGTTTTATTGTGAAATGCCTAGCAAACTTTAAGCACGGCAAGCATAACAAAACCTGTGAAATCCAGATAATAGAGCTCAACTTCAGTGCCAAATGAACGACGTGGAAGGCCAAAATAACTACAGAATACACGCTGAACGTGCGTAATTCAGTTGCAGTCTGCAAATCAACAACAGTCATTTACGCCAATGTCTCTCTGCGTACATGCAGTTCATTACTAAAATAAGTTACTCAGTGACAGTTAAGAACAATTACTTCTTTTTTTCAGGAAGAGCTGTAGAAAAGGAGGTTGATGGGTGGGTTAAAGAAACCGCCTGTACTTCCTGTGTCGTCCCGTGGTGGCTGGAGTTCATGATGGTAGTAGCAAATTAATAGGTAATCATTTATTTTAAATAGATTTTAAAAAATGTTTTATTCTGAATTTATAAAAAACAAAGAGCTGTATTCCCCCTTTTTTAAAGGGGAAGAATTCAATTTATGACCCCTTAGTAAAAGTGTTAACTGTAATTATGTCATTTATATTTTGTATTGTATAAATATAATATAATTTATCTAAGTACTTGAATCCTGAAAATTACAGGTAATTCTGTATAATTTTAATCCAGTGATAAATGTAAACGATTCAAATGATGTATCAATCATTTTAGCAGGATCGGAAGCTGAATGGAATGGTGAAGAAAAGGGAATTTCTCAATACTTAGTTTAGCTTTTTGAGAAAGAAATATACATGAGCCAGAAGAAATTGGCACTACCGACATTTAGCAAGTCCCTTGTTAAGTTTTGAGCTGAAACAAAGTGATGATCTTTTCTTCATAATTGAAAATTATTAATAGTGGCAGCACAAACATGATCAGAATCATTCATATTTTTAATGACATTTTAAAAGGCTCAGAACTGGGACAGTCACATTTTTTTAGTGAAATTTTCACCCAAAAACAAAAATTGTTATTCACACCAATTTGTGCTCATACAAACAGCAGAGATGCATTTGATTTGACAAAACAGCATGACACACGCGGGGGGAAAGTTTACGCTGTGATTTTCCCAGTCTGCTTGAGGCTGAAACCTCCCCCTGTGAAGCGTGGGCCGTCCATCCGCTGAGGCTGAATCACAGACTGTCCCACCTGAGCCAGGCTTCTCTCTTTCTCCCTGTGGAAGGGAGAATGTAACAGTGTGAGGGGATCTGCGTGATCTCCGTGTCTTCCAACAGCATTCGGGGCAGCTGGTGCCCACCGAGTGCTCTTACAACTGCTCCCCACAGGAAGGAGTTACATCATCGTCAAATGCGTAAGGCTTCACACACACGACCCGTTTCTTTTTTTTCTTCGGTTTGCATATTGCTTAATATTTGTTTGTCTTTAATGTAAGTAGGTTAACACATCAGGCAAAAAAATTAATAAATAAATACTTTGTTCATGACAACAAATACAGCAAAATTAATGTTATGCATAAATCCCAGAATATGCTGACTCTTGGATCTCTGTCCAGACATCTGTGAAACCGGCTTTGATCAATCTCCATTTATGTGACTTATGACATCACTGTCAGCTCCAGCTAATGCCTTCTGACAAACTGGGAATCAGGCAGTAATTAAATTTTCAAGGCTCTACAAGGCATCGAGGAAGGGATCAGCTTTTTATGAATCCACTCTCTAATCAAGCTGAAAGTTTTGCATGTTGTTTATGGATGTATAGTAGGTATAAAAGCATGAAAAATTCCCCTGCAGTCCATATAAGGAGGCTCACCCCAAAGCTATGCAGCATGAACACTGCATGAAAACAGGAGAAAACTTTGTTCCCATCTACCTTTGATTTTGGACAGTCACACATACACACACCTTTTATCGTCTTCCAAACTCTGGCAATGTCCTCTGGATATTTAACAATGTCCCCTAGAATAAAAGAAAACTTAAACTTCCAGGAATTACGTTTAAACAGGATGGTACCTGTGTATTTATAATTTACAGTGCTTCAAACAAAAAAAAAAAGCCTAACTCCTTCATGGAGTGCTAACTATACAAGTATCCCTAACTAACTAGCCAGGCAGCTAAGCTGCTTACCAGCTCAAAACACCAGGACTCAAAGTCCTGTCCTGTCCTGTCCTGTCCTGTCCTGTCCTGTCCTGTCCTTGCGTGTGCTTGCTTGCCTCCTTCTCTCCTCTTCCCCCCTATCCTATACCAACTTGGTTTTCAACACCTTTTTTTTTTTTTTTTTTTTTTTTTTTTTTTTTTAAAAGGCTGCCAATTAGTTGAATTGACGGCAGCTGTTGAATCAATTACCCAATTAATTACTTTATCTAAAATGACTGCCTGTCCGTCCCATGCCTCCTGGGGATTGTAGTCCTACTGCACCAGCCCAATAGGACTACATTACTTTAAAATTGGTAGAGGCTGCACAAAGTCTGTGGCCCAAAATACCGTCCCTCGACCACAGTGTCCCACACTTCATCACACAATATATAAATAGAACCATATGATTTGCTATCCTGGATCAAAACAGGATTCTCTTTTTTGAAGAAATTACTAAACATTCTAGTAAGAAACATAGCCTTTAGTATTCAGTCCATGAGTAGGATCTTGAACAGAATTATGTTATTTTGCAGAAATTAAAGCAGGATCTCTGACCTAACAGGATATTAGCTAGGATTAGCTAGGACTTCTTTTGAACAAACAACATTACCAGAGTGAATAAATTCTATTTGTTTTTATACATTTTATTTTTTGAGTATATTTGCTGTTGCTTGCCAATCTGACCATCTACAAGCTGCACCATATTTAACAACTAAGCAACTAAATTGTAAATTGTGCTCATACAACTGCTGTCATGAAGCTCCTGGAGGGCTCAATCAAACACACTGGGGATCCAACACAATAAAAGACATGAGTTGCCCTAACAGAACACACCGTCTTAGTTCTGAAACAGGTGCACAACAAACCCCTACCTCACAATTCGATACAGACATTATGAAATTTTGTTGCTGTGCAGATGACACACATATGTGTGTTTCAATGGAACCCCACAAAACAGTGCCAGTAGAGGAACTTAGTTTGTCTGCCACTCAGTTCCAAAATAACAAAGATTACGCTGCTTAGTCTCAGATCATGTTCCTCAGACAGTAATGCAACAAGCTGAAAAGGTTCAACTTTAATTTGAACTAATTAGTAAAAAATCCCCAATACTGAGCTTAGAGATCATGCTGTATTAATTGACCCAGATTTCTCCCTGGGTCTCGATATACAAAGCATAAATAGAGCAGCCTCAAAAATATTACTTTGCACTTTATCCTTCCAAGATGAAGAAATTTCTGTTCATGTTTTGTTCTCTGAAAATGATTTAATTGTTGTTATGCCTTGTATTACACAAAAACGGTCGTGTCCACATTGTGCTTTTTGGCGAGTTTTGGGAGATGAACTCCGCTTTGCTGTTACCCAAATGCTTCATCGCGGTGTCTCCATACTTCATATCCAGACTGCTAGGCATGACAAATTAAAACTGTTTAACGGCTGAACACGCAGTAATGTTTAACTCGGTTTGTGGACATAAAAGGGCCTTGGGGGTTTGGCCTTACCAGAAGTCAGCAATCTCAAACTGCTTAAAACTATTTAATCATTGATGGCCCTGGTGCTATGTTGTACGCTAGGTCACTGCGAAGCGTAGCACTATATCAAAGAAAATTTTATGGTATGATTGATTCAATTATATTTTATTAGATCTCAAAAACCCTGAGCTTGGTTTTAAAGTATTTCTGCTTTTCGGTTATATATTACAAAGATATGCAGCCTCTAAGCAACTACCAGATGATCAGAATTATCTGCGATGTAATTGAAGGTCATATTAAACTTTCAAAAATGGTGAACCATATAATTCTAGTAGTAAACATTGTAAAATTGGGCTCTGGACCAAGGTCTGTACAATGTTTTATATATATATATATATCACACAACAGCAATTACATTCATCGATACTTTGTTTTAAGGGGGGGGTTGGGGGGTGAGGGTACTCATTTTTGTAACACATAAATAAAAATATAGAGGGGTATTTTCGATTTGAAGGAAAACATTAAAGTCAAACAAATAAAAATAACTCACTACACAAAACAAAAAGTTCCCTGTACTGTGTCAAAGTTTTTAATTGTTTTAAATTGTTTATCAAATGGTTGGAATGTGCTTTGAATGAATACACAATATTGACCACTATTTGTATGCTAAATAGATGGGGGCATCCACTTAGTTAAAAATGTGTATTATCAACTTAACAGAATTGAAAAAGTGGACTTCAACAAAATCAACAGAAGCACCATTCACTTTCAGCAGAATAGAGATGCTTAAATGATCCAGACAAAAATCCAACAGTTTCACAACAGGCTAAGGACTGCAATGTTGCTCTTGTGTAAGCAATGATATTAACATTTTCACACTAATGGTGAAAACATGTTATTAAATAAAAAAAATTTTAAAACAAAAACATGAAATGCTTCCCCTATATAGGCAGGGGTGTGAGAGTGATATTCAGTACTTTGTCAGTCTTAACAGTTTTTCCCTTTGGGAGCACAAAGTGTTTTTTCTCTCATTAAATGACCTCTATAAGCACAATACTACCAACATTAAAACAGCACATTAGAACATAATAGGATTCACCACATGGAAAAAGGAAAATAAATGTCAAACGTGATTGTGGTTCTTTTTATGTGTCTTGATTTAAGTTTAGGAATCCAATTAAAACATATCTGCAGTTATAATAGAAACCTTTGTATATGTCCATATATCAAGGACTGCAAAGGATTGGTTTTCTGTTTCAGTTTTCTTTACAGCACAAGGAACTTCTGTTCTTCATTAATGCAGCATTAATATGAATTTCTACATATATCCTTTAAACAGCCACTGTTCACTGATAATTATCTATCCAAGCCTTGAATTATTTATAAAGCCTTTTAAAATTCATTAAAGTCATTTAGCCTTATCTAAAACCTGTCATTATCGATTGACTGTACTGTTGCTGTGCTTTAAATCTCCAAAGATTTTATGCCGAGTGATTAAGAATGTAGCAAGTTTGGCCTGCAACTAACATATGCTAATATCAACCATGAAACTAGCAGACCAAGCAGAATTTCACTCTAGGTCTCTGCAGGCCTTTTTACAGATTTCCCAAGAAAATGATTATATTGTGCATTCTGTGATACTCTTAAATTATATTTTTTCTATACAAAAATTACAGGGAAATGTACATTTTTGGATGAATGTATAATTTATAGTAATTAACATACAAACAACTAAACTCTAAAGTAGTAATAAAGATAAATTATGTTTTATTGTAACTTTTATATATTTTATAATACTATTCAGTAGTAGGCCATAATTAAAATAATGGTTGACAAAGTACCTAACAAGTAAATCAGGAGGTGCTGCAGCTTAATGTGAATGGGAAAGAGCAGATGTAATGGAGCAGGGTCTTGGCTGGGTTATTAATACCGAAGCACTGCGAAGGCTAGCGCTAAATAATGGAACGTATATAATAACTGCGGCTCCCTGAAATCGAAACATTAACCATCAACGGTGATTTTCCACAGCATCCCGAGCAGCCATGCCAAATTATGTGAGAGCGCCACAAGGTAACCTTTGACCCACCATGTGCAAAAAGCCAACAAGCTCTGTAGACTCTGTAGTCTGTGCCTGCAACTCAATTACTCGCTTTGCAGAAATGATTGCCAACAAAAAGGCTGTCTTTAAAGATCGAAGTTTCAGCTCTGCTGAACCCATGTGCTCAAAGGGGAGCATTGCTGAAGCCTGATGCATTAAATTTAGCATACACTGGCGAACAAAGTTCCTCCACAGTTGTTCCCCAGCTATGCCCCTGCCATAGTAAGTGGAGATAACTGCTAAGTACACCTTCCGTATGGAAGGTGTCTTACCCTAATCTAGCAGGTCCTGTACAAACTGTGGAATCACTGCCAAGTGGTGGGAACGTCCTCCTGAACACGCCCAACTTGCTGGAACACGCCCAACTTGCTGGAACATGCCCAACTTGCTGGAACGCGAGAACACTTGCTGGAACACGCCCAATTTGTAGCCGAAGCACGCTGCCAGAAGCCACGCCCTCGAGCCCTAGTGTTCCTCAAGGGCGTGGCTTCAAGGTCGTGACCTAGGGAAGTCCAGGTGGACAGCAGGCTGTGGGGAAATGCTCACCCCAAGGACCTCGTGGCATACCTGAGTGTGGTTAGCCTGACTGCAACCACACTCAGTCACCAGTAATTAAAAGACATTAACAAGTGCCAGCAGTTTTGGCTGACAGGGGGATCGGACTGGAAAGGTGGTGTCTCCAGGTGCATTCGTGAAATGGAAAGGGTTACTGCTTAAAGAAGAGCTAGAACCGGGAATACACACCACTTGCCTGGTTTTCTACATAATTATAAAATAATGATGATAGCGAAAGTATACTTTTCCAAGGGGAACTGGAGGACCATTGGGTTCGCTTTTGCTTGACAAATTAGGAAGATTAGCATATGCTTTATCGTGCTTTACCCACAAATACGGCTCTTCGTTAAATGCTTTTCTTGTTTAACGTGACCCTGTGGAACAAGCACAATCATGGCTCTTTTGTGCCGGACGTTATGACAGGATCAACAATAGCGAGATTTAAACTCTCATGCAAACCATGCCACTGCTACATTATTTGAACAGGATGCACTTACACTTCTTAAATTATTTTTATAATGTGGCTCCCGTAGTGCTCCCCAAACTAGTGAATACTACACAAAATAATATGAATGAAACAAAGCACTGACTGTTCTACATCCTCTTTTACAAGTTTGGGAAAAGGTACTGCATTAATCCTAGACAGACAGCAGTAAAAGCTTCGCCCTGAATGACACTCTCAGTAGCTTTCATTAAAAACAGTTACTTCCTTCGTTCTGAACAACTGCACTCTTTGATTAAGCACTTAACAAGCCCCGTCTCATTGTGTGACAGTGATTCATAGACGACAGTGTCAATCCCAGACGCCTGAAACATTTCCAATGGAATCACCACGGGAGGTCTTGCAAACGCCAGAGGAAAGAGAAAACTCGCATTACTTTCACCAGATGGTAATGACTCAACAGTGCTCTCCAATCTGTGGTCATTTTCAGAGGTGAATCTATACCATAACTTCACTTATTTCACAGCACATGCTCTTCCTATCTCGGTTTCTCCCATTTTTGAGGGATTGATACGGTCGGTATCCCATAAACCATACAACGGTTAAGGACATGGCCATAGCAATACACATCGTGTTACTTGGTCGTGCGATGCGAGCTGTTGCTATGTAGCTTTTTCACGTCCGAGGGTGCAAAGGGAGACTGAAAAGATCTCCTTGGCTTTACATTTGTGGATTGGCTTAAGTGGGTAGCGGCTACAGTGTTTCCATTTTTACGCCTGCAGAAGTAAGAACAGTTAACATGCCTTAAAGGCCAATACATCGGGCAGCTGTCTCTTTGAGCTATATACATACATACACGAGCACATATACACACAGAGCCTCCTACACAACTCCCATGATGATTGTTGGGTTTTGTTCTGCCAAATAACGGTGGTGTGCCTGTTATGTCATCTAATGTATAAATTTAATTAACACGATTTGGTGGACAGAAATCCCCGGGGGGGATATTTTACTTGGACAGAGAGGCGGGAATTCATTACATTTAAGGGGATCTTGTCCGATTGTCTCTAAAAGCACCATGCAGTAGGGCACGCATTAATGTTTAATCTTCCATGCAATGATTTTATTAAATCATAGCCAAACAACTGTGAAAGAGTGATAGAAAGGTTTCTAGTTTCTGGCTCATTGATTTTTGTTCCACAAAAGTTGCCTTTTTGATCCCCCGGAAATCATTTTCAGCACGTCAAAATCTCTCACTTATGTCTACGCACTGAAGATATTAAAGGTCAACTGACAATATTTTTAGGCTCCTTGTATACACTCCATTCAGGTGTGGGCAAAGCCCTCTAAAGATCGTGATTCTGTATGAATTACAATAATCTTACCTGGACTGCTGCTCTTTGCGTTTCTGAGCTAGGAACTTCTTCTTCACATTTTGCAGCTCGTGCGCCAACCTCTCGATCTCGTATTTGTACTCCTGTGTTTGCGACTCAAACATGTTCAGCTCTGATGACAAGGCCTAAAAACACACCAGTCAAAATATGATTAAAATATGATTAATGGATGTGCATCCAAAGAGAAAATATTCCAGTTCTCTTTACATGTTCATCTTTTTTCTCCTTTCCATCGTATAATCTGTAACAGAATCCGCAAAACTTCATATGAAGAAAAAAAACCCCGCAATACATGAAATAATATATTACATGATTTTTTCTGTGAGGTTTCAGCCTAATAGCTTTTAATAACCACTCTTTTTAACGTATCTGTTTGCAAGTAACAGTAAAGCTTCATAAGAAATAAAATAACAAAATAAATAAATTGTTACAGTTTCATGGCTGAAAATGGATTGCACAGAACCAGAAAAGGCCTGCATTTATACATACATACAGTAAAAAGAAATAAGATTTTGACGACAAAATAAAACTTTAAAACCAGAATTAGGTAGAAGAAAATCTCAGAAGAAAATTAGATGTTGTTCTCTTTGGGCTTTCTTAACTGTTTTACCTCATTAAGGCCTAGATGCAACAAGGGAAAAAATATAGTATATACTCTTTTATTTATTAATCTGTATCTAATCAATGAAACTAGTGTTCCCTTCCAACAAACAGTTCTTATTTTAATTAGATTAGTTGCATTGGGTTAGTTTTTCTTTAAATGTATTTGGTTACACCAAAAAACAGCTCCAGGAGTATGTATCTAATTAAGCTTTGCAATAAATGATCAGTAAATTAAGTTTGGAATTATTTCACCTCGAGACTTTAGGAAGCATTTCAGGCATATATAGGTATATGCTGCCTACTGAGGAATAACAGATTCTGCATACCTAAGGTGTTTTAAACCTCCTCATTTTAAAAAGAATATTTTCAATTCCCCGACCATACCAATGCTTCCTAAGGCATAGCATATTCTGCTCATAACTTTTTCATTTTATGTCCCATTTCAAATTTTAATGCAAGATGAATTGATTTGAAACTTTAAAAAAAAAAATCTCTGCTTAAATTGTCCAAAATCCCAAATGTCAGTAACTTTGCCATATCGCGTTCCGGTTAATATTGTGTTGGAAGATTTTATTATTCGTGTAATTGTGCCGATTTTAGACATAATCCTGGTTCTGAGGCCAATGATGATTTACAGGGCCTATAAAACCCTAAGCAGAGAAAGGCCCTTGAGGAACAGCGCTCGCAGCAAACTTTTCAGAGTTGCACCGCTAACACGGGCGCCATTTCTCCAGCACTTTTCAAAGTGAGTCAAGAAATAAAGACAAGGAGAGGATAAAAGGCACCGAGGACCTTCAGCTGCTTGGTCTTCTCCCTCAGTGTCTGCTGGTAGATCTGAAGCTGCTCTGCAGCCTCCGGTCCAGGCTGCCGTGCCAGAATGTGCTTGAGTTCCACATATAGCTTCTCTTTCTCCTGCGTCAACAAGGAAAGGAAACGTTCCAGGGTGAGGAATCACAGAGTTCATTTCTCTTTTTTGAATATATAAGAAGTAACCGTGAACTGTGAAGTTTCTCTGCAAGAAGGTTAAGGAGTTTCAATAAAAAAAAGACAAGATTTTGCAAGTAACCAGTAAAACAAAACTAATATATATATATATATATATATATAGAGAGAGAGAGAGAGAGAGAGAGAGAGCGAGAGAAAGGGGGGGGATATAAATATATTATTTAAGTTATTAACGTATATTATTATATATATCATTTTTTGGGAACCATGAATATACTGCATAGCACAGGTGTTATCAAAGATTTGCGGATTTAAACAATGGTAACCTTTTTTCTGTGCATTGTATAAATTGGAAATGCAGGATGATATTTCAGCTGCTATTTGTAGAATTTTGTTATTAATGTACTTTTTGGTGGAAAACATATGCAGGGAGTCCATTTTGAAAAGTTGTTATGTTTCAGTGTAGATGCCCTTAATTCAATAAGGAAACATAAATTGACAACCGTACATTGCACTGAAGTTTGCTTTTCCAAAAATATGCTATTTTTAGGCTTAGCATTGCGGAATATCTGCGGTTTACTTGAAAATCCTTATAGAAACCTACCTATCATACTCAGAAGATCATACTCTAGACACAATGGCACGCCTAGATTTACTTAGACATAAAAAAAATATATAAAGCCAATTTGATTTTTTCACAAATGTCTTATGGAACAAATGAAAGAACCGTGACTGTTATAAAGATAGTCTACTACGGCTGATAGACTGCAGTACCCAAAAATGTCCTGGTGTGCTACCGCCATCTATGGTCCTCCATAGTCTATCTGCCCGCAGGGGTCTGTACGTTTTGCAAATGCCATTTGGTATTCACCACTTAAGCTTCCTTTTGGTGCCATCTGTCTCAGAAAGAGAAGATGAACAGTGCTGTGTTCCAATCTCAATTTGCTTCGCAAGCAAAAAAAATAGCTAAAACACAGAGCCCTTCTTGGCTAAAACCGTGCCATCCTGCTCATTTCAAGATGCCTAGAGACTCAACTACCGTACGGTTAAATGTGACAACCATATAATAATAATACTGTTAATGTGGCTATAAAGACGTATATAGTGTGTTTACAAAAATATGATCATTGCTGAATTATAACGAGCAAAATAAGCAGTGTATATTCACTTGATTGCAAAAAAAAAGTATGTAAATACTAATACGCAAATTTGGTGAGCTCTGGACTGACTGAAGTTAATTTAAATTTCCCAAATGAATGTTACAGTACAGCGCTGATTCATTCCATAACTGTAATCAGTACTATAACTGATTAGTACTTTTTGACCATATTTAGTATGTCAATGCAATAATAGTAGCATAAAATTATGAGAGTGGACATATAAATATAAAGAGTACACATCTGAATTCTATAATTAGTATAATTATTATAATATATCCTATATGATTATTAACCTGGCAGATACTGGCACCAAATCAAAACTTTGATTGAATATAATTGTATTTCATAGCGTTTTCTATTTCTTATTTTTTCTACTCATACAAAGGAAGGAAGTATGTAAAGTGTGATTAGCAAGTTTTGATTTTGGTCCCAGCCAATGTAACTCGCCTGAAGATTTTAATAATATTCTTCTACTTCGCTTGCATTTGTGCTCTCAACATACCAATCTGTGCTGGCCCAATTCACAGATTCATTTAATCACACATTGCCATTTTTATATCACAGCAGTAACTCTGGGTGCTCTGGGTTTAGACAGACAATTATCATCCTCAATTACAACCTCTGCTAGGACACAACTAGTGCAGAAACCAAAACTTAAGGGGAATGCTACATGAGGACCCCACAAACTGTCCCTATCATTAGAAAGGAAATCTGCCACACCTACGGTTAATTTCAACAAAGCTGTGTGAATACAATCAAAATAAATAAAACAAACATTGGGGACATAATCTTTACCCTGGGCATTAATAAGGTCAAATTTGTGAAGTCGCATTAGCACAAACAACTTCATAAATGTAGCCATTAAAATCAGCCGCTAATGTAGTATATATTGATAATATGTATGACACAATATGCCAACATCAAGCATGGCATGCCAGAATGTCTGATGCAGCCGGCAAGCAATTACAAATGTGTAAACAAGGAAAAGGAGAAAGGTCAATATGTCAAAATCTGTCCATACAGCTTTGTTCGCACGGCTCTGAAAGCTACTCAGTTACATGACCAAGGAAATCCTGAAGCTATATTTCATCAGCATGAAGCCAGATCTTTTCTTTTTATAGATGCGATTAAGGTTATGAAAAACTTCTTCAGTCTAAATAATTCCAACTAAACGCTACACATTTCCCCATAAACTAAATGGTCATGATGTATAATTGATGTCTTTGTTCAAGTTGGGTTATTATCATAATCTTGTGTTTTCCTGAAATAGAAATATTAACCGTAACTAAAGGTTAATTAGTTCCCTGTAAGAACCCCACGTTTCTGATTATTTTTGCAAAATCTTGCGAGAGTGCGCTTGACATTGTGCGTCATAAAATCCCATAAATATGCGTATGAGACGGATTTCAATTCAACTGGCTGGTTCACATGGAGAGACGAAACTGTCTTAGGAAAAGGCCACAGGATAACCTTTAAGCTTCCACGTGAGAAGAACAAGCAAACGCTGGTCACAGACAATGCTTGAAACTCGCTTACCTGCTTGGAAGTGATTACGAACCAAAATAAAAAGTTTTCGATACAATAAAATTACGTCTGAAGCAGATGCCTAAGTTCTGAAGCTGAAGTCGTCAAGCATTGATGTTTGCTTCGAAAGCATCGCAGCAACATCGAGGACATCGCTGCAACGTCGGAAGCAAGCAAGCGCAATCCGCATAGCAAACGCTGATGCTTCATCAACGTTGAGAGCAATGGATCTCAATCCAACAAGCAGGCTATACAGAAGCTGTGGCAGAACCCTGCTAAAACGATTAGCTTCAGCCAGAGACTACAGGTTGTACACAGTCTTTTAGGGAACCTATCGATACCAAAGTGTATGAGGAGGAAATTCGTATAGAACAAATGCATACAAAAATGCAATGGCACTGAGATATAGTCAATGCTTCTTTTACATCATAAAATGTATTGGTAGTAACAACAAGACTATAGATCATTTATACTGGGTCTCAAAATGCAATGACATACAGAAATACCAAGACAAATTAAACTGAGAAAGACCATGACCATGGGTTTATTTGAAATACATAAATATTAATTCCACGGTAAAACACTTACCTGTAATAAAAGCTCCTTTTCTACTACTTCCTCAGTCTTTGTTATCAGGCGTCTCTGTAAAGCATGAATCTTCTGGATCAGCTCGTAGGTGCTGGGGTCACTGGCCTGGGGAAAGTCATTTAAAGGTTAAATCTATCCAAGGACAAAAATGCAAGCACACAATCCCATAATATATGGATTGTCCAGACCGGACCTCCAGCTTCCTCCAGCGATGCACATTCATTGGGTTTTCCAGTTCCTCCTCCAAAGCTCGGCATCGAGTTCGTTCTCTAAGGAGTTCCCTTTGCATATGGTAGACTTCACGTCTGTCAAAAGGAGAAATTAATGTTACAGAAAGAAAATCTAAATGAACCTATTGAAAGTAAAAGGAATATCAATTGCACAGATAGACAGATTATCAACACATTCTTGTCTTTTCTTCATCAGGGCATATTACTCTACAACAATGCCATCTGCAATCACATCTCATAATTAAAATGATGAAATGCATGAGCTTATTGTCCTATAGAAGTTCATATAATAGCATGCTATTCATGACATGCTATGATGCCAATTTTTTTATTTTATTTTTTTTAATTAGACTGAATGATACCACAGAAAATTAATAATGGAGCTTTTTAATGCAAATTGTGCATGAATCAGAAGTTGCCTTTGACCTGCTATTTCGCAGCTCAGTTTTAAAATAAACAACTTGAAAGTTCCATCTTCTGTCCTATTAACACCGAGGCTTGGAAATGCTTGATAAAGCACACAACAAAATACCTTTCAAAAACTAGCCTGAAGCATACAAACCAATTTACTCCAAATGATATAGCAATGAAGACCGTGTTAGATACTCTGCAGAGTGGAAAAGATTGGTAAATGGTTCTTTCTGGATCTTAAAAATAAAAAAAATAAGAAAAATTTTAAAAAACGTTGGGTTATTATCATAGCCATGGTTTCCTTGAATACAAATGTTAACCATCGCTAATGGGTTATTTCCCTCAAGAACCCAGAGTTATCTAAGCAGATATGCCAAATCACACGAGTGCACCCATGTCACGTGAACACAATTCTATAAAAACCTGCCGGCCATGACAGTTCGTTCTACTTTTCTTCCAAGCCACTGCGGCACTGCAGAACCCTTGTTCCAAGTCCAGGACATTGTGCGTCCACAACGTTCTACCAATAGAATCTAGTGAAACGTGTGGGCTGTCACAGAGACCAATGTGTTGCAGACGTAAGTGACTGATGCACCCTGGAACATCGCCCAAGAGGTGGCCTGTCCTCCAGTGGAATGACCAGGGATCTTCTCAGGTGGAGGCGACTTGCTGAGTTCATAGGCCCGTTTCATATTTACCGTTTCGGTCAGCCATAGAGACAGTCTCTGCTGGGACAGGGCCTGGCCCTGTAACTGAGATCTATAGCAGACAAATGGCTGTTCTCTGTTCTCTCAACTGAACTTTTAATCTCACAAAAATAAGTCTAGTAACACAGGTGTTTTGTATACAAAGTATCTGCTTTCGATAACACGAAGCAGGTAAAAAGGGTGAGATACTATATACTATATTCTGAACTTGCTCAGTATCTGCGTCTGAAAGAAAAGAAGGATAAACTTTCATGGCTGCCAGTTTTATATGATTGTGGTCACATGATACAGACGTGTGACAAATTAAAGGAAAAACAAACATGAAGTGTCTTAGTAAAGTGTTGGGCCACCACAAGCCGCCAGAACAGCTTCAATGTGACTTGGCATAGATTCTGCGAGTCTCTGGAACTCTACTAGAGGGAAGATAATCCCTCATTTTGTGTTTTGATGAAGGTGGTGGAGAGCGCTGTCCAAAATCTACCATAGGTGTTAAATTGGGTTGAGATCTGGTGACTGCAAAGACCATAGCATATGATTCACATCATTTTCACACTCATCAACCCATTCAGTGACCTCTTGTGCCCTGTAGAGTTGGGCATCATCATCCTGGAAGAGACCACTTCCATCAGGACAGAAATGTTTCACCATGGGATAATGATGACCACTCAGAATATTTTTGTAATGATTTGCAGTGACCATTCCATCTAAGGGGACAATTGTACCCAAACCATGCCAGGAAAATGCCCCCACAGCATAACAGAACCTCCAGACCCCCTCACTGCTTTTCTTTTGAAATGTTTGTCATTTGCCTTTTGAATTGAATTACTGTTCAGGCATTGAAATAAATTTACCCCTTTGCCCCACGTAACATATTTAACCTCAACAAACAAAGCCACTTTACCATATGTTGCTCAATGGACTGGCAAACCACAAAAGCCTTATCTAAAAATACAGTCCCATGCACCAAGAATTCTCACTTTAAATATAGTAAGACTAATGATGATGATATACAGTTCATTACCCTAGTACAATGTGAGCTTAGTTCCCAATATTGCCATTGCACTTGAGATGCAATCATAAGATAACCAAATAATTAATTATAAAGTAGAACTGGCTCCTGAAAGGCACCAATATACAGCAATGCACAGAAAATCTCATTCAGCAATGTTGGCATGTGAAACTTCCTTAAGAAATTATATTCAATCGATTCCTACTAACATGATTTGTTGTGCGTACGTGAACCAAACTAATATGTTTATAATATTAAACTCACAGAGCCCTAATATAAACATACTCCTATCAGAGAGTGAAAAAATCATAGACTTCATGCTCCAAACCGAAAATTTTACTGAATCTATAAATCTAGAGAGAAAATATACGGAAGAAAAGTTCAAATTAAATTGGGTCTGACAAGAAATGGAAAATGTCCAGTTCTTCTTTAGCCTTTGCTTAATGTCACTGTGCCTGGTATAAACCTGAATCATTTCTCAAATTCATGTTGACTGATGAAAGAAAAAACAAAAGGTTTAAATTCCGGTTAAAATGATAAGCGTTACATCTGCAGGGAAACACACTGCATCTCTCAATCAACACCATCCACACTCTCAGTAGCTATATGGATGCATTTCATTTCATCAGCTGGAACTGAGATGTTTTTTGTATTATAGGTATTATAGGGGAAAATAGATGGAACAAAGGCGATCACGAGAATAAAACCTACTTCAACCCACTGAAGACCCATAAGTTTATATAGATAATATACCTTTCACAAAGGATGTGGACCCAAAGCACAAGGCCAATAATACACTTGAGCCCTTTAAAAAGAAGAAAGTGAATAAACAAGAGTGGTTCTGACTTGAATCTGATGGAAAATTTCTTTCAACAATACCCAATCACCTTGACAGAGTTTGAGGGAGTATACCCAGAATGATGGACAAAAATATTTTCACCAAAAGAAAAAAGACTGTAAATGGTGCTAACTGACCTAAGCGATCAAAATATTTCAGTTTTCATTGCAGTTTTTGCTGACAAGTACCTTCTTTCACCCATAAAAAGTTTGGACATTAACATTTTTAATAAAAATATTCCCATAAATCCTTGCATCTCACCCTTCTAATTTTTATTTGGTGGCACCCAATGGAAGAACCTGTGACAGTGTCAGAATCTGACTATGAGAATCACACAAAGCTGGCCTAAGAGTCATTCTTATAGGATAGGCTTAAAATGTAAAATTCCCTAGGGTGAATACATGCGTTGACAATTGATTGACATATATATAAAACATTGTAACTGAGTATAAATCCATAAATTTTTATTTATCCAATTTAAGATTACGATTATGATGTAGCATCATTTTATAGCATCATTTTTGCTGGCACTGCATGGAATATTCATGAAGACAACAAATGCCAGTCATCCCCCATAAACTTTGATGAAGAATACACCTAAATATGACATAATTAACCTTTTATATACATTTACCGTGATATTTATTCAGTGTAAAATTCATAAAGCATCTTTTATTAGACACTGTGTCCATGAAGGAATGGATAGAGGTTGGTTTCACACTGAAAATAAATAAATTAAGCAGAATGATTAGCTGTGCCTTAAATCCGGTCCAGTGAGGAAAGGTCGTAAATTATTTTATGGCTTTGTACGTGTCTGTATTACTGCTTTACTGCAGGTCAGATGCACATACCCTGAACGGTGTTTAAAATCAGAAGCCTTTACAATTGCACATGTAAATTAGGCTTGATTTTTTTAGCGGACGAAAGGGGTGAAACAAATGGCAATAAGAATGTACCGAGGAATGCTCTTTGTTAAATGACATCTTGCGTTCACGTGTCGAGGTGTCCAAAATAAAACATTAGCGGTGTTAACTATTTAAGGTGGCTTCTTGTTTAGCTTCAGCCAGCATAGCTCCCCATTGCCACGGATTTTTCACACTTTTCACCTTCCAAAGCCGGCCAGTAGCATCTGTTTTTAATCGGCATGTACTTGACACTAAACCGCTGCGATTTTGAGTTCACGTCTCAAAACTTGTTGTTCTCCGCAGCAAACGTTCGTCCTTCAAGCAAATCAGAGATTTTGGAGAGGTATCGACAGTAAACATACGCGAGTCTGAAGAACTCATGGTCAATTATAAACACGACGTTTCTTAATTGATGCCAAGGGACATAACTTTCCCCACAACATTCCACCACCGCCATCCGCTTGTACCATTGAACCCCAGGCAGGATGTGTCCACAGACTCACGCAGCTTACGCCAAATCCTGACACAGCAGGAACCGAGATTCGTCAGACCATGCAATGCATTTCCAATCCTCGACTGATGTGTCCACGTCCAGTTCGTCTTGTTTTTAGCTGATAGAAGGGCTAAGGAGTGGCGCGTTCTCCTGCCACCTCTCTGATGCCCACGGGACTGCCACTGATTGGATGTTTATTAATTTGACGCGCCATTCATGGCGTCGGACAAGTGGTGGGATCTTTGCCCCACGCTAAGTACCACTGTTGGGACATGCCTCCCCTTGTAACCTAAATGACTCCTTTAGGAGTTATTGGCTTTGAATTTGAACACTGCGATGTTAGAAGTTGAAACTGTGACTTACACGTGATGTGGTTGGCTCTTTTGATGCTAGTTTACATAATACCCTACTGCCCTTATCAGGCTAATCTTTTTGATTTTGTTCCCTTTTTTAACCCGTCATCAGAAAGCTATTTACTTTCTACGTACATGTATAAATAATCAAACAAATGAGGTAAAAATAGTTGAAATGGCATTGATTTTGAATGTTGCCAAAATACTGACAGTGATGTGTACATCTCCACTGCTTTTGAAGAATTAAACCAGTCAAATAGCACCCATAATACAAAGCTATATGTGGGTGGAAGGCTTCGACAAACCATGTGGTATGAGGATAAATGCAAGCAGATCAGGAGAGCAGCTAAGTAATGTGGTAATTATTCAATGAATTCTGACCACGGAAATTCAAGCAGAGGTTGACTGCTAAAGATCCATCTGGCTGTCTGCAACATTGCAGTGTTTCCATTGAAGCAAAACATAAGTAGGTTGGCACCTAATGAGCCGGTTACTCAAAATAACATATGGCGTTTTTTGTATGGTTCAGCTAACTCAGTGTTTTGTGGCTTACAACAAATAAAATGTATATATAGCTCTACTTACTATAAAAAAAATTCTGAACATTTAATAATGACAGCTTTGAGGAAAGCCTGTACAGTGGCTATTTCAGAATGCAAGGGGGGTAAGATTAATCACCATTTTAATCCTGGTTATTTTCACCCATCTGTAACATGACATAAAACATGCAAAATACGCTATCAACCTTGTGGGTGTTGCAATTTTTGCAAAGCAGATGTTGACGTACCAACTAAATATTCTGGAATAGAAAAGCGGGCTCATTAAATCTAAAAAGATCGGTTTGTTTTTCAATTCAAGTCAGTTAACATACACATAAAATGTATTTTCATAGTGTAGGCCTAAACTCTAGGAAACCAAACTACAATCCTGGTCCTTGAGAGCCTCAATATCTTTTCATTCCAATCCGCTCAGTAATTGTTTATTTTTGTTTGTTTGTTTTTTTTTTTTTAAAGCAGTATTTGTATAAGAAATTATCCCACCTGGTGTTTCCAGATGTAAATCAGAGGTATCTCGAAAACAAGCAGATTGCGGCACTAATTAACAAATGGGCACATCATACAATAAATTTACACTATGCATCCGTGATAAAGCGTGAGGAACACATTCCTTAGCTTGTAAATGTACATAAATAAATGTAATCAATGCCACTGAAAAAGAATGCATATTCTTAAACCTAAATACATTTTATGTAATCTATGCAACATAAAATGCAAGCTCAGTGAAACGTTGGGTTATCATCATAAACCAAGCTCACCATCACTAATGGGTTATTTGCCTTTAAGAAGCCCCAGAGTTAAAACCAGTATAACAAATGAGAAGATCGTGTGATAACAATCTTATAACACGCGGTTTTAGTAGTGAAGGACCTATTGAACTAGTCTAAGGAGCAGAAAGAGGTGACAAAGGCCTTCACCAAAGCACTGGCTGTGGACCCAGACTGAGAGTTTGTTAGGCCAAGAGATCCTGTGCGGTTTGAGAGGTTTTGAATCCCTATGTCTGCAGAGGGATTGATTTAAAGTAGTTTCCATTGGCGAAACTAAACGGCAGTCTTAGACATTGACGTCTATCTGAGCCAAAGACTGGTCCATGCAGGATGAGCAGGATGATGCCTACTTCCTCCTCCCCATAGCACCAGGACACAACAAATACCTTTGGTTTGCCTTCAAGGGGAAAATCTATGAGCTTCTCGCTGAATGGCAGAACTTTTTTTTTTCGTATTTGAAATTAGTTTTTCCATATACAGGGTGTCCCATAGGACAATACATCCAACATCTGTTACTGCAGAGGTAAGGATTAAGAAAGACAATGAGGCTAATCTAAAATTAAAAAGTACAAATCAGCATACTGAAGAAATCCGACGAATGAAGGAATATCCAACAACCCCTTCATTTACATATTAATTTCAAAAGGAATTGAAAATGTAAAATCTTAATCTGGAGCAGTACGGGGTATAGCACTCAAGTTTAACACTCAAAAGTTTGATTTGTGAATTTAAAAACAGGTTTCTATTAACACATCAACCAGCAAAAGGCAGGCATATCCAGTATATCGATCTTTTAAATGCTTGAATTCAATCTGAAGGTGTCCTTTACATAATCAATACTGAAAGAAAGGGAGTTTTACCTGAGGTCTTCTACATTAGCCATCGTTTTGGTCAAGATGCCCCTCTCTCGTCTCAGCTTTTTGATCTCCATCTTTAGCAACCTGATGTCCTCGACCCTCTGGTTATACTGGATCTCTCCCTTGTTCAGCATGGATTGCTGGATCTTAATTTTCTCATACAGAAGAGCTAGTTCATCATTGCGGCGCACCAGTTGCGTGCCCAGAATGTCACGCTCGCTGATAACCTTAAAAACAACATCAACAAAATGCCACAGTGGATGATTAAAATGTACTTGGGTTTCCCCCACGGAAAAGAAACATTACCTATTGATAATGTGCTGAATATTTCAGCTGCCAGTGAAAATTCTAAATCGTTACCTACTGAGGTGGATCCTTCATAGTTTAAGGATAAATGCCTTATACTTTGCTTGCTAAAAGTGCTATAAATTCATATGGACAACATTATGGTTGGCAACAGTAAACCTGATAATACGAAAACAGGTACATTTGTACTGTACTTCAGTAGTCAAGCTGAATTTATTTAGGCAGTAGTTGTTAAACATCAATCAAAGTACTTCAGTTGAAATTTACAGCACTGAAAAATTCCCATAATCCTCCCAAATGCCAGAGAGTTTGTAGCTTTTGATACATAAAGCCTATTAGCAACACATTTTGTCATTATTTTGGTCTGTGTTGTGTAATGAGATTCCTGAAAATACAAGAGAACACAACAACTTCCTTTCACATTTTTTCAGGGGGATACTTATGACATTTGGATGACTTGAGATTTGCTGACAAGATGCTCTGCGTCAGGTGAAACACAAAATCACTCCTAAAAAGTGATACCTTTAAGCAATCTAATGCTTGAGCGAGAGACGTGCTGGGGTTAAATGAGCTTACAGTTGGGCCAGACTTTGCCCTTTTATCCCGCAGAAAGCAAGCCAACTCAATGAAGCGGGAACCCTTTTCCCGACCTGATCCAATTCCTTCCTCTGTCTGAGCCTTTCAGCGTCAGCATCAGCTATGATCTTGAGCAGCTTTCTCTCCTCTGCCTCCTGATTGTCAATGAATTGCTTTGTCTCCTGAGCCTGCTGTTTCATCTTCTGAAGCTCTGCCTATGAGAAGAAAACGCGCTTTAGTTTAATGCATGTGATAAGACAAATAGTGTCTTTTTTTTTTTTTTTTAAATGTCCCTGTCGGAGGTTGTAAAAACGACTGCATTGTCACTTTGGATTGACCTCTTTTTTAAGTCTGTTAGAAAAATACATTTCATTTCTTTCATTGCGAAAGTTGACATTGTAGTTTGTCCGTCTCATAATGAATTTGAATATAGTAAAGGAAAAGCAATTACGCAAAATTTAATCTCAGGATCCTTGATGAGCAGACATTTTATCTACTTTTTAGATAAATGTAATCTGATAGTTAAATAATATTTTACTACATAATTTATAATGCTAATCAACTTTTTAATCCTTTCAGAGTTATGCTGTAAAGGGAACGTAAGCCATTACAAACTTTACAAGCTTTATTATATTTGACCTGAAGCAATGAAGCAGTCATTAAATGACAGTGTGCTAGTCAAATCCACTGTCCAAACCATTTTTTCCTCTTAAAGATAGGGTTGTAATAATAGAGTAGGTCATGATAAAACGGCTTCCCTCTTTGGTTTATATTAGGTTTATGTTTTGGTTTATTTTTATTTAAAAATATTTGTTTTTATTATATTATAAATTTAATATTGATAGCACAAGCAAAAACATTATTTTATGCAATCAATTCAAGGCTACTTTAAATTAATTACTTATGTCAGCTTGAGATTCAGTAAATCATTAGCAAGAATGTGAATCTGGACTGGCACCTACAAGTATAATATGATCCAGTAAAAAACAGAAGGTAGGGCACAGTTCATTTCGATCTGTTCTTGCATGCAGGCATACAGCTTTACAATCATTAATTATATGATAGCAGAAAATGCATACTTATATTTAGGGAAAAGTAGATGCCCTCTGCCCATATTTTCACACTTGGACCAGTTCAAAAAAATTTTTTGTTTTATATGCGAATGCTCCAAATGAACTCAGGCCCCCCGGAAGTGAATCAAAGTCAGACCATCTCGGTAGGCGGTCTGAGTTTGATTCGCTTACCTATGAACTGTGAACACAAACCTATTCCAGTGAGATTGTTTTTTAACATAAATGATTTTGGCATAGCTAACCTCATTGGCCCTTAAGGGGTACCATACACAAAGCCAACCAGTAAGAGATCTGAGTGTTCCCTGTATTCTAAGGACAGCTGGAATACAAAAACCTCTTGGTTTACCTTTCAGATGGCTCTGAAATATCACAACTTTCCTTTGAATTATGTTAACGCTAAACCGGACCAATGTTTCCTTGATCAATACAGTTTACGACTAAGAGAAGCAGAGTAAAATCTGTGTGTGAGGAATGCAGGAAGAAAGGAAATGAGCAACGAGTGTAAACCACCCCATCTGCTTAATGCACATATCTTGCAGAGGCTGCACAATTCGGTGACAGCCTCACAGTGGAACAATTGAGAATGTACTGTGGTGAAAACTTAAAAGCTACCACCTGAAGGATGTGAGAAGACACTAAAGTATTTTGACAGACTGAAGATAGCACACTGAAAGTTAGGTGGAAAAAGAAGCATGAAAGCATTGAAAGGCATTTTTTTGTCAGGTGGGGAGATTAATCCTTATTTGTCACTATTTAGCCAGGGACCTATTTAAATGCTGTCATAAGTTAAATATGCTGACAAAACTACTATGAAATTGAAAGAGCACAGCTGAAAACTTCTTATTATATATTGAATTTTTTTTTTTTTATTTCTATAGCAATGGAAATGACTAAAATATAAAAATCATTAGTGTTTCTGCAAAATCCATCTATTTAGCCTGTATATTTACACCTGTTTATGCATTGCCATGCTGGAAATTGTTTGAGTGCCATGTTGTTCTGTCATACTGCCATTATCATTTTAAATACTTTTTTTATTAATTGCTGTTGAGTGTGACTGGATTACCTTCTGTACTGAATAGTCAACGCAACATTTATAATACAGTAACAGACCACAATGCCTCCAACCAACAATACTACTTTTACTGAACTAATTACTATACATATTTACTATACTATACATACTATACTATACACACTATACAATGTTTCACTGTTAATAAAATTACTACCACTAACGGCTAACAATAAGTAGTATTTAGTACAATCATTATTTTCATGCACGTGCCAGGTTTAGTATTGTTCTCAGGTGGACAAGAAGTTGTTTAAGGTTCATCAAAAACCCACCAAGAATACTTGACCTGTCATTCCATTATATCTATTATACAGCCAGAAATGTATTATTCAGTCATAATAACCTGAACATTACAAAAACATGCCTTTCAGTTCATCTGCCATGGCAGTTGTACGTAAGACTGCTTAAAATTGTCTCCTACGTGTATACAGGTAGCATACCTAGCATCTTACGACAATAATCTCAACCAATTTTTGACAAAAGAAAATAAAAATCCACGGTTATTTGGTGACTGCGTCTCACTATAACGACAGGCTTACATTACCTTTAGGGCCTCTTTCTCCTTCTCTACGCGTTGGAATTCGAGATGTTCCTTCACAAGAGCAGATTCCTTTCCGTTTATCTCCTCTTTCAACTGGTCAGTCTGATGGTTCATGATCTTTAACTTCCTTTTCATTTCAGTGATCTCATCCTGTATCAGATATTGAAGTGGTAGGCTGAGTGCCAGAGATAGTTCCGGTTTTCTATATACTCAAGCCTGTAATAGCTTAATTGGATCGATTATTATGCTAAATTATGGCAGATGCCCAAGTGCTCCAGTTTTCATGAATTTGAGCAAACTTGAAAGTCTGTACGATTGTGGCACTCCCGGAGCAGGTTTGTTGATCTTAGCCTTATAGTTTAATGTTAAATTCTTACATAGCATCTGAACCTCATGAAATGTGCTGATGGTTAAAACACGGTGAGCCCCAAATGACAAACATCATACATTTCGATTTGTAAGAAATTATTTATTTACAGATTTATAAATGGTCAAAAACAAGCATACTAAAATAAAAATCATGCAACGAAAATGCTGATTTATGCCATGAATTAAAATTCCTGCATTCACATGACATTGTTTATTATTAAAGGTAATTTTTGGGTTTTCTACGTAGCATTATGTAGTATTGGATGCATCTGTTGAATGTATCAGTCAAGCTAAACTCGATGCCGTCAAATGGAGAAAATAAAAATAAAAACAATCAATAGAAGTTTTATTTAACTAGCCTTACTGGAAACAAACTGGCGGATAGTGGCCACCCTGCTGACAAGAAGATTAAAGTGTACCTGAGCTTCAATGAGGTTCTTACTGTAGAGGTTCCTGTCAGATCTCACTGCCTCGTAGAGGTTCTGTTGCTGTTTCAGCTTTGTCTCTGCCTCAGCTATCTTCTTTTTGTAGTCAAAGATCTGCATTTCTCGTACTTTAATGTCTTCCATGTGCTGGAGAACCTGTGGGAGCGAGGTTCATCAGCAGGGGTTCATCTAGCTCTGCCTGAATTCTTATGTAATAGGAAGCCCGGCTCTTTACGGTACATTGTCACTGACAAAAACTCAGCTTTTCAATGTTCCGGTTGCAAGGAAGAAATAGAGATCTGATAGAAAAAGAGAACTGAACTGAGAATTTTCTTATATTTAGACGGCTTAAAAGAATGTTTTACTAAAGAGGAACTCATTCAATAAAATTAGTTAAACAAACATTTCAAATGCATTTAATGTCTCTTTAGAAATAATTGCAGATAAACCAAATAATGAAACATTCCAATTGGTTTCTATTGTAACTCAGTTACAATTAGTGTTAAATTTTATCATTTGTCTAAACGGTCTAAAAGAATGTGATTCATATCAACCCGAGAAAGACAAAACGGGGTCTAATCTTAGGTGTATATCATTATCTGGCATCACAAACTTCTTAATGGGATATATCTCCTGCTCTACTGGAAGGGCATCTTAAGATTAGTAGTGGGAAATCATTACATACCTTTTTATTTATTTTTTTTACACATGGTTCCTCTTAACTTATCCTCTGAGCATTGAGTCATTGAGTGACTACAGTTCATATCGGTAAGTAAATCTGATTACCAGACCGAACTAATGAACAGAATACAGGGCAGCCTGAAACATTAATAATAGCCATTAATTCTAGTGATTTATAGAGTAGGTAATAAGCACAATATCCAAGCGCTGGGCCCATTAGACACCAAGCCGGAGACTGGACAGGGAATTTCCAAAGCTGATGAGCCAATCCACACGATTCACCAACTTCCAGGTTCTACATTCATATAACCCCAAACCCAGAAGAAAACTATCTTTGGTGGCTCTACCCAAATATTAATATGTGTGGGTGTTGAATACATATACAAGCAACATATTTCTGTTTATTATTTGTCATAGAATTTTTTTCCAAAATAAAACCAATGTCACCTTACAATAATCGACGTAGAGCTTCAGAGATAATTTTACAATGGCATGTAACCGGAACTATCCCAGACTCTATACTCTACCCAACCCCTCCCAGTTCTCAAAAGTAACAAAATTTAACTATCTAACAAAATTATAAACTCCAGAGACAATGTTCTTGTATAAAATACATTTAAAAAATAAATAAAAAACCCCACATGATGGCTTAGGATAACCAGGAAAAATGCAGCAGTTACATTCATCGAAATTATAATTGTGGAAACCCACTTATTGTTTATCTAAATGTTCCTTGGTCTCAGGCAGTAGATATCAGCTCTGCTACCTGGTCAAATCTCAACCATTACCTCTGGAGCATACACATCTCTGTACGCTTAGTATATTTGTCATCATTAAGATTGAGTAAGCAGACCTCCGAAAGGACAGATGCTTTCAGTCTTCTGGAACAATTGTTAGTGCCATTAAAAACTTGAAGTAGTGCTCCAAAGGCTCACTGTCTAAATTTGAAAGTGAGTCTTTGAAGCACTACCTCAAGTTCCCCTCATATTCTTAAATAGGATAAATGATAGCGTGTCTTTGAACTATCTATATGAGAAGGAGGGGAAATATTCTGCCGTTTGTAGAGTATCATGCATCTCGCAAAGAATGCGGTAAATGCCACAATCTCTATTGAAGAGGCAACCTTTGGAAAAGGTCCAAATACTACAGTAGAAAAAAACAACAAATAAAAAACGCTAGATCTCTTCCTATACTTCTTAAATACCTATGTCAAAAAACTCAAATGACCCAGAAAATCAGATCAACGGGAGACATCTTGTTGGCATCAGTTACAAGCAGCACTTGTACCACGGAATACCACAGCCAGTCTTGTCATCAGTGCAGTGAACATGATGTTAGATCCTGAATTGTCCCAGACTATACCACGTGCATATTGAAGATGAGGCTGCATCCCACCACTCCTCAGTGAAATCTGTCCTCAAATCTGGTTCCCAGCCAGCCTTGATATTATCAAGTGCTTTAGAATTAATTGCACCTAATTTTCCATAAACGAATGAGATCTGACCTTTACAATGTGGATCTAAATGAAGGATAGAATCGATTTGAGATGCAGGGGGGCAGATGGGAAATTGCAGAAAGCATTTCTGCACAGTCACGGATCTGGAATTAACGGAAAAGATGAGAGACTTAGGAAGATCAAATTAATCAGACAGAAAAAAAAAGGCAAACACCCCATCTATACAAAGGTATTTCATGGTTTTCAAAACCAAGCCTGAAAGTTAGAATCTGGACAAGATGGGGGAAATGATTAGACATAATTGGTGAGAGAATAGAGGGTGTGCGTCCATCAAATTGTTTCCTAAACTGGGTCCAGATTCTTATTGTGTTAGTAACAATTAGGCAAGAACTGATATTAGCACCGAGGAGAAGCAATTGTGAGCAAATAAGGGAATTAAGTGAGAGCTAAGAGGAAACTAACTCCATATAAACCCATGCAGGGCTGTCATCTTGCCAGTCACATGGTCCAGTAATGGATTTCATGAATGTCCAGGAATTTCCCCAGAATATCATCCATACTGCTCAGCTGGTACAGAAGAAGCCGACACTTACAGGATCAGATCATCTGCAAGCATTTATTAGCGACACCCTTTCGTACATGTCCTCCGATGGCCAGTGATTTGATAGCGAAAGCAAAATTCAGTGAGGACAATGATCAACCCTGTATATCACTGGTAAACATCAAATGCTACAAGGGAAGCGTACAATAATTTAATCCATGAAATGTTTTGCTAAATCCAAATGTCTTTTTCTGCATCAAGTGACACAACTATATTAGGGGGTTCAGAAGGTAGAGAGTGAATAATATCAAATAATAGAGATATGAGATGCATACAGATATGAAATAAAATGAGATAAAGTAGGAATGCACCCTTAGAAAAGGAGAGGTGAACAGTCAGATGAATAAAGTTAAGAATAAAAAATTTTGTGGGTCTGAGATTACACCCCCAGCATGAGTTTTAATTTTCAGAATTGATTTCGAGGCTTTGGCTGGTTGTACCTGATGGGCTATAATTTTACTTGCCTTATCCCCCATCTAAAAAAATCCTTTGTGTCCAGATGCAAGCAGTAAGAGCTCAGCTTTGCTTGAAAATAACAAAATCAATACATAAATCGGCATCCAATCGAAGCTGGAGGTGCTCGTTGTAAAGATCTGAACTGGGAGCAGTCACACATTGGTTATCCAATCATAGGATAGCCTCAGATAGTTAAGACACCTTCGCTGCTTCTGATTTTCTAGCATGGGAGACGTAAGTAATTATTTGGCTCAGCATATAAGCTTTAAATGCTTCACATAGGATAGAGCGGGGCACATCAGGGATTTCATTCACCTTTAAAAAGACAGTAATTTGTGTTGTCTCAACCTGAATAAAGCTATCATCAGACAGTAATAGAGAATTAAATCGCCACAGTTCAGAGGGTGATTTAACCATAGGAAAAGTGACATCCATATCACCATGCTCTGATTTTCTACATTATTTCACCTCGGACAGAAGCTCGTCATTCTCATCAGATGTAGTAGACACACTTTTACTTCACCGAGTACAGTTGCAATGCAAGATGCTAGATCAGTGCTCAATCAATAAGATTTGCCAGTAAGGGGTGAGAGAAGAACATTAGCAAGGACTGCTCATTATATAGCCAGCAAGAATCACTAAGAACCATCTGTAACTATAGCAGAGCTATATCTGAACAATATAAGTTTTATTAACCATTTGGTATTGTTATGTTTCACACATTAACCCCTCTCTCAGCTTCTAGGTGGGAGGTGGGTATATAAGAGGTGGATGTCCGTGATATTAAAATGTAAATCTCTCTGGTCCATTATCATGCCCCATAGAGAAGCAGCCCTTATATTAAGAAGTTTTGTTGATTCATGATATAATTTTGGCAAGTGAAAATGGACATGAGTCTTTAGTTCATCCGAATTTCTGCCGCTAGCCTGCTCAATGTCAGCTAGCCAGAGCAGCTTGACCTTAGCCAACCAACCTGAGAGTCAATTTGCCGAGAAGCCAATCTTATAGACTCACAGATGTTATTGCTGATTGTGGATACAAACTACTAATTCCTGTTTATTTTCCCTTTCAACATTTGATTTATTTTAGGCATAAAACTATTATGCATTCATAAATAATTTAAAAATCAAAAATATTATAGCAAACATAATTTCAAACTAATGAACTAAAATCTTTATGTTCCTGAAGAAAGTAGATTTTTAAGCAAGTTCCAGGTTAACCAAACACTAAATGCTTTATCTTTACCATTTATAGTTTTACCATTTGCACCGATCTCAATGAACATAATCCCAGATGATATCAATTTCCCCTGTCTTAATAAAAGCAGGCAGAACCTTAAGTCCTTTGGCTTGTTTTTTTAACAGGATTCTTCCGCCAGAGACGGTTCAGACTTACCTTATGTGTGAGATCGCTAGCCTCATTGATATAGCGATCTCGCTCTTTCTCCAGCTGGTAGATGATCTTTCGCTGTTTCTGAGCCTCGTCCCTGTAGTTGGTGATCTCCTGGTCAAGGTTCTTCTTGGCTTGTTCATGGAGTTTCACCACATTCAGCTGCTTCTCTGTGGCACTGGCAGCCTTGATCACGTTCTTAACAGAAAGCATGAATAATAATCCCCATAAAAGGATTCTGCAAGCGCAAGGGTTGCTATAAAGGTACGTTTAAAAGTGGGTCTGGATGGCAACTTAGCTAGAAATTAAGTTAACTATCAAGCTATGTGAGTTTTCAAAGTTGGTAAATGTACTACAAGAAGTTCTGAAATTAAAAATATGTATGCACTTTGCTATAATACGTTGTCACTTGCATTTGCATTTGCATTTTGTTATTTGCCACATGGGCTTTTGTATTTATATAAGGTGTCATAATGCAGCATTTCATTCCACATTGTAGTAGAAATTTCTTCTTTTAAAACGATACACATGTTGTTGTAAGCAAGCACACAAGTAATATTATGCAGCAGTAACACAACCTTAATGCTTCACATGGCAGATGTCATTGCTATGTATAAATCAAGTATGCTTTTACAGTTGCACTTCTTTCTGTAACCTACCTTGTTCAAGATGTCCCGTTCTCGCACCAACTGATCAATAGCTTTCTTGTCAATCTCTGCCTGTTTTTTGGAGGACTCAATTTCTAAGGGAACATAAAAGCATTATGAAGTACCCCTGGAATTTTTATAGGTCTTCCATTTAAACTAGAAAAAAAAAAATCGAGCCTAAAATAAATCACACTTTTATGACAAAGCCCTTTTCTATGCCTAAATGCAACATTCTTACGTGTCAGAGTCAGTGATGTATTAATTTAAGAATGCCAATTTTAAAAACGGCATCTTCCAAATTGACCCAAAACCCCTTGCCTCTCTCCAGACCGGCTATCTGGTTTTTCAGCATGTCTCTCTGCTGTTCCACATCAACTTTCTGATCTTCCATCTGTCGAAATTTCCTCTGGGTGGCTTCTCGCAACTTTGTTATTTTGGAGATCTCCTGCCGCATTTGATTCACCTCCTCTTCTTTCATCTGGTGGGAGTAGCAGGTATTTTTTTAGTTTCTGTCCACTTTTTTTTCTTCTGGATTATGTCTTTTAAAATACCTTTAATTTCTCAGAGGCTTAGTCATGGGGTTTTACAGGTATTTCCCTACTTACTTCAAGACATTTCTATTTTACTTTATGCAGGACGTCGACAAGATGGAAGGTTATCATTTTAATTGTGCACTATATGTACATTTATCACTAGTGCTGTGGTTACAAAGAATCACATCAGCTCTGAAACCTTTTTCTCCCTGTGTCTCAAATGACAGTGACACTTACAAATTAGGTGTTTTAAATCAAAGATGAAATATCCAACACTCAGCAGTAGTTTGTTTACGTTGTTCAAGTTGCCCATGCATATAATTATATACATGCAAACATAAAAAAATGCTTTTTGTCCAGCATTTCTCAAAGTAGGTGAGTCCATTTTTTTAGAATAAAAATTCATTCAAAGTTATAATGCTAAATACCTATTGCTAAGTAAAGATTGAATTTGCCAACAGATTTTCTTAGAAACAAAAACACTTTAAAGTGTACGTTTCGGGTCTCTTAATATATTAATGAATTGTGTTTACATACTTCCCCCTAGTGGTTATTTTACTAACTTCATACACATTCTTTCAGCAACATATCTCCAAAAAGTACCATCAATTGCCAAATACGAATGTATCTCACACAAGATAATAAATAATTCAATCATTTCAAACCCATTTACTCAAACCTTTGGAAAAATGCACCGACAGTAACACGTTATGTCACCTCTCCACTTGGTGTTCTTTAAACTACACTCAGAAAGGCTTCACATCTAAATTTTAGGTTGTCTGGAAGGCTTCAAAGACAAACCTCAATACCACTAGTTAAGAAGTCTCTTTTATAGAGGGGATCGTCTTATACAAGACTGTTGGATGGACAGGGAACTTCTGAAAATCTTTAGAGAGAAGCAACATTTCCGAATGTGGTGTGAAAATCGAACACACCCACAAGTGTGTGTGTGTCTGTTTGTATGAAAGCGCATTCAAAAGACAAAGGCTTCAAAAAAATTCCACAACAAAACCTCTCGAAGGTGGCCTCAGCTGGGATAATAGATAGATAAAAGCAGAAGATGCATTTGCAATGAAGGGCAAACGTGAACAGTAGTCATATCGTAAAACTATAACGCATCTTGATTGTTAGCGTATGTCAGCCAAATCAGCGGTCATAGTGTTCACCGCAAGTGGCTGTCAATGCCTGTTATGTTTCCACACTCAATAGTTATCTGTATGCCTTCGCATTCAATTAAACTGCCCCCTACTGTCTATGTGTTACGTATAACGTAAAGCACTTTTCCGGGAAAAACGTACCCCCTTTTTATTGTTTTTTCATTTTATATAAAACACAAAACACTGTCCGTGCTTTGCCTCTTCTAAATCAGCTAAATCATCAAGCCAGAATTGAGTATAGATTCATTACTTAAAGTTGTTGAAAACAAAATGTCCACGGTTTCTGTTTAAACATCATGAATGCGATTTTTTAACCATTTAACTATGCACTCGGGTTACATAAGCTGCCATATTGTATAAGATCTAAGGTTGTCCTTGCATTATGTATCATAATCGTCTTGTGATTGATAGACTTCTCCATGGCAGTCAACTTTAAAGTTAGATTTCAGCAGGAACGCTCCGTACCTGTGATTTTTTTCTTTTTTTCGTATCTCTGTCATAACTACTTTTCTCTCCTCCCCTGCAGGTATTCACCCAGTACCTTTAGATCTGACGCCTTTTGTTGATTCTCCAGGGACAGCTGCTCCACACTCAGAACATTTTGTTCGTTCTCCTGCTGGAGCTTTGCATTTCTCACTTGATGCTGCTCCAGCTCCTTTGTGGCCCTCTCACTGAGGATCTGTGGGGTCGTGGGCAGGGAGCACGAACGTGAAAGCATTCACAGCACACGCTATCCGCATGACGGTGGCCCACGCACACCTAAACTGGTGTACTGGTGTCAACATGCTCACAAGTCTTCTGCAACACAACTTTTCTACTGCAACATTGGTAAACATTGGAACAACTCAACAAGACAAAAAAATAACATATTTAACCAAGAGTCTTCACGTAAAAAAAAAAAAAAAACTTTAAATAATATATATATATATATAATTGCAGCAGTCCTTCGTATGAACACAAAACGCCAATATAATACATGAGGTGTCCCAGGACGCCCTCCCTCGCCACACCTTCTGCTCCCGCAGCTGTTGCTCCAGCCGCTGCTGCTCCTCTTTGCCGCGCTGGCTTTGCTGAGTCAGCACCTTGATGTCCGACTGCCGGGCGTCCAGGTCCACGTGCAGTTGTTTCACTTCCTTCTCCAGCTTCTCCTTTCTCCGGGTCTCCTGGGAGCACTCGTTCCGGCGGACCTGGACGTCGTTCTGAAGCTGCAACGGCGAGATAAAACCGACACACAATGAAAACCGCTCAACAAAAAAATATTCAAATACAGCCAGAAGGGTGTATATACAATCAGTTTAACGGTGGGCTACTTGAATATGAATAATGCCGCATGCCCATGCCGCGGGCAGCGAGCCAACCTTTTATGTCTGCACCAGAAGGTCCAGTTATAGAACGCCACAGGGCTTTTGGCCATTGCACACTGGACAAGTGCAAGTAAGAGAGCACAAAATTTAGTTTTTGTCGCTCTCAAAAATGGTTTCCTTTAAAAATAAATAAATAAATAAATAAATATATGTAATAAAACCAAAAGAATACGATCAGTGAACCAAAATAATTGTAGCATTTAAAAATCACAAGAAAAATAGAAACATCAAAACTTCATTCTTCGTTTTTTTTTTTTTTTTTTGAGAGTTGAATGTTAGGAATTGATCGAATTATATAAATTACAGGAAAATGCTTAATACCCAATGAGTTTATATAAAGAGTGATTGGCATCAACTAACAAAAATAACAGTAAAATAACAGTACTGTTGATAAAACCAGAACGCTAACCACACCCATGCCTTAGTTCTGCACAACATCATTCCATTTTTTTGTTGTTGCTTGTGGCAATCCTCTGCTTCCTAGATTTGTACCCTCAGCCATACAATACAAGGATAAATGTGCAGGTGACTGAGCTTTTGCAGCCTCACAGGAATTAGAGCATTCACATTGCTTGGCCACAGTAACCATCACAAATGTTCTACATCCATCTTAGAGACTTAAGCCTCAGAGGGTTCTACTAAAGTCATTGTATACAAATACTCATTCGCAGGTGTGAGCATCATATTTAAAGATTATTTCAATAATGTTTTAATCCAAGCATAAATTATCATTACAACGGAATGCAGCAGACACATTTCAGAATATAGCCTACAATTTGTCTTCAATACCTTAGATATGGTGTCCAAAGCCTTCTCTTTTAAAACTTCGATCTCTTGTTGACTGGCAGTTGCCTTTATGAGATTCTCTCGTAAAGTCACCACCTCAGTGAGGAGTTCATCTCTTTCCTTGGTGAGTTCATCTTTGATTTTCTGCAAATCGCTAACAGTGAAAATGAAATACATAGAGATCATTAAAGCTCTTCTTCTTCCTCCACATACCTCAATGAGAATTTTAAAACCACAAGGCTAACGTCCAAAGTAAATAACATTGATTGTGTCATTCAAACCCTACCTAGCCCTATGGGGCAGGGGCTATTGAAGCTAATCGATTCATAGCTCAAGATTGCTATTGTTATTTAGGCTATTGTCACTATAGGTATAAACTCTAAGTTTAGCGATAAGGTTAAATATTTAGAGGGTTAAAATATTGTACAGTGTAATCAATATAGTACTAATGTTTTTACAATATATATCCATCAAAGAGGAAGAAAAAGTATATACCACTCACACTTGTTCCTGACCCATTGATAAACCAGCTCCATGCTCCACAAGTTTTGAAAGTTTGGCGATTTCTTGCTTCAAAGTCTGAATGGTCTCCTTTGCCCTTAGCTCTTTTTCATGAGCTAAATCCACCATTTTCCATGCTTTTTCTATCTCCTAAAAGGTAACCACATTTTATTATTGTAACAATTCAATAACCATAGCAGAATATCATGTTCTGAAAATACTACACTATACCTATGTTATACTAATTATACCACTCTCTAATTTATGGCTGTTGATAGAACTATATTGCATGTGCAGTGACTGTACCTTTTTCAGGGATGTTATAGTGGTTTGATCCTCTTGAGATAATTTTAGAGCGGTGGAAACCTTGACAGAGTTGGACACAATCTCTGCATTCAACTCCCTGCATTTTGTCATGAGCCTATTCTCACTCTCATGGCTCTTCTTCAGGGCATTGGTGAGTTTTTCGTACTCTGCACGGAATTTCTCCAGGCTTTTGTCACCAATAAGCTCGTTCAGAACGACCTGGAATTCCTTTTCCAGAGTCTCGAAAGTGGTTTCTTCAACGTCTGGCTTTTGACCCTTTTCCTGAAAACAGGGTCGAAAGTTGAGTTTCACTCAAATTTATTAACCAAAGCGATATTCACCAGTTGTCGACTACAGGCAGCGGCAGTAAATAAAATAATCATCAAAATAATGGATAAAAAAATTAGAAAAATGTGGGTACACAGTCTGTGAAATGTATATGCACACATATTTATGTCCTCCACATAAATATCGCAGCTAAAAACAACACATTCTACCCAACGATCCCCGTTTCATGTATTCAGTAAGTTGGTCCATCACTATTCCAACAAGTCAGTTTGTCAAATTTCTGCCCTGATTGAGTCGCCTCAGTCAACTGAAAGTGCTGGTATTGTGAAATGGAGACGTCTACAGAACAACAACAGCTACGCTGGTAGGCTACACAAGCTCACAGAACGGGAGTGCTGAATCGTCTGTCTTTGGGCTGCATGGTTCGGACTAGGCCCTAGATTCCAGTAAAAGGGGAATCTTAACACAACAGCATCCAATGACATTCAAAATGATTCTGTCCTTCCAAATTCGTGGCGACAGTTTGGGGAAGACCATTTCCTGTTTCAGCATGGCAATGCCCCAGTGAAAAAACAAGGTCCATACAGACATGGTTGGTCGAGATTGGTGAGGAAAAACTTTACTGGCCTGCACAGAGCCCTGACTCCATGGAACTTGACCCTCAACATCTTTGTAACGAATTGGAACGCCGACTGCGTACCAGGCCTAATTCCCAACCTCACTAATGCTCTCATGGCTGAATGGAAGCAAGTCCCCACAGCAATGTTTCAACATCTAATGGAAAGCCATCCCAGAAGCGTTATAGCACCAAGGGGGGCCTAACTCCATAATAACGCACATGATTTTGGAGTGGGATGTTCAACGAGCAACGCAACACCAACTTTCGGTCATATAGTGTATGCGATTCATTTTTGTCAACTGTCAATGTATCATGAGAAACTGCCCTTAGCCTACTGGGCTTGTGAGCATCATGTACAGTTGAAAAAAGTCATAGGAGAAATTCACACGAGAGGGATCAACTTCTACACTGCTCATAGCAGCTGGCAGCGCATGTTTGCCGGCTTCCCCTCACTGTATTCCCGGGGAACTTATTTATGCATGTCTGACAACACTCTAAAGACCTTCATAGCTCCGAGTGCTTTGCTGAACCACTTTAACATAAGTTGTCTAATGATATAAGGTGTATTATTCAACCATAGCTTGCCTTCACGGGTTTCTATCAGAAAAACATTAATGCGATATGCTCCATCACTGTCCTGACCAATCATTAGCATGCCATTATGCCAAATATGCCGAAAGGCATATTTTCCAAGAAAACAATGTTCCAGGCCACATGGCTCATTTTGTTACTGGACAGTTTATGGGAGCATGTAGAAAAAGTTATCAAGCTCCAATTCTCCACAACTCAATCATATAGTGCATATTTGGAACTTTAGAAAGGTACCCACCGCTGAGGTTTCTGCTTCCATTACACCAGTTCTTTCTTATCAAGAAGTAAGAAAGGTAGGATATTATTACAGAACAGAACCTTGCTTTCTC